>SNQJ01S0077652.1:14601-40978 GCA_010110895.2 Picea sitchensis | reverse complement strand
TTATCATATTCATGTTTGAATTCCATAAGCTATATTGAGATTGTCCCATTGATCCACATTCACAAAATACAAAAACATTCATTTCTTAAGTTACCAAGCACCTCTGGTCTGCAACCACAGAGGGTTTCTTGGAGTGATAACAGAATGCACCAACCATATTTTTCAGGGTGGTGGTTGAAGCATTTGAGGAATTTTTACATAATTTTTTGGAGGCATACTTTGATGACTAGACTGTTTTTAGTCTAATGAAAGATCATATTGAATGTTTGAGATCAATGTTAGATAAGTGCAGGCAATTTCATATTTCCCTAAACTTGAAGAAGTGCATTTTCTTTTCACCTTTTGGAGTGTTGTTACGACACATTGTGTGTAAACAAGGGTTGTTGGTAGATCCTTCCAAGATTGCTATCATTGTTAATCTACCTCCTCCTACTTTAGTTAGACAGCTACACACTGCATTGGGACACACTGGATATTATAGAAATTTTAGTAAGGGTAATGCACATATAACAACACCCATGGAGAAGATATTAAATAAGGATAGTAAGTTTCAATGGACAGAAGAATGCCAGCAGAGCTTCGACACACTAAAGCAGAAAATGGTCACTGTGCCCATTTTGGTTTTTCCAGATTGGAGTAAAGAATTCAATGTTGATGTCGATGCTTCATCAATTGCATTAGGAGAATTTTTGGCACAGCTAGGTGCAGGATATATTTACCACCCTATAGCCTTTGCGAGCAGTAAAATTTCCACATCTGAAATGAATTATACTACCACTGAAAGAGAAGGCTTAGCTATGGTATATGCACTGCAGAAGTTTAGACACTACTTGTTGGGATGACATTTTAATATGTTCACTGATCATTCTGCATTGAAGTACTTAGTCAACAAGACAGTGTTGGAGGGGAGAATATGTAGATGTCTACTATTATTCCAGGAGTATGAATTTGAGATCATGGTCAAGCCAGGAAGAATGAATAAGGGACCTAACCACTTATCCAGGTTAGAACATGGAGAGGAACCTACCAGTTTGGATGATACACTACCAGATGTACAGTTGTTGGCCATCAGAAAATTCGATGACCACTTCACCGAGATATTCCAGTTCTTGACCACGTAAATAGCACCTTGCGAGTATACATTTATTCAGAAGAAACAGTTGGTAGTCCGTACTACAGTTTTCCAACTTATAGCTGGACAGTTATATAAGATGGGACCAGATGAGATATTAAGAAGATGTATTATGGAGTCTGAAAGACCATTGATCCTTACATAATCACATGAAGGCATCGTAGGAGGACATTATGCAGGGAAATCAATAGCGCAAAAGGTTCTCAAAGCTGGCGTCTAGTGGCCCACTTTACATAAGGATGTTAAGGAATACTACATAGCCTGCGATGTATGTCAAAGAGTGGGGAAGCCATCTAGAAGGGATGAGATGCCTTTAGCACCTCAACTAACTTTACAGGTATTTGAGAAATGGGATATTGACTTTGTGGGACCTATCAACCCACCAGGAAAGCGCACAGGAGCTTGATACATTATCACCACTACAGAGTATTTGACTAGATGGGCATAAGCTAGATTAGTTAAATATTGCAGTGCAACTACACCTACATGGTTCATATTTGATGATATCATAACCAAATTTGGATGCCCGAAGATCCTTATGAGTGATCAAGGCACACACTTCATTAACAAAACTATTGAAGCCTTGACTCAGGAGTTCAAAGTTCACCATCAGAAGAGCACACCATACCACCCATAGGTGAATGGTACAATCAAAGATTTCAATAAGATCTTGGAAACAGTGCTGACGAATATTTGTAGTGTTAACAGAGATGATTGGGATTTGAGAATTCCAACATTGTTATGGGCTTATCTAACTACTTGCAAAAAGATAACAATGCAGACTCCCTTTAAGTTAGTTTATGGCTTGGAAGTCGTGGTACCTATGGAATACTTGGTTCCTAGTTTAATAATTGCATCATTTACAGGTATGAATGACACTGATGCTGATCAGAACATGCTCACTCAGTTGATGGAACTAGAGGAAGACAGGTTCATTGCAGGATTTCATTAGTAGGTTCAAAAAGAATGAGAAAAGGCTTACCATGACAAACATATCAAGAAGAAAGAATTTAAACAAGAAGATTTGGTACTTTTATACGACAACAAGTTCATGAAACATCCAGGAAAGTTTAGGACACATTGGCTTGGGCCATTTGAGGTTACCTATGTTATCGAGGGTGGAGCTGCGCAGTTGAAGACTCTTAATGGTGAATGGAAGGATGGTTTAGTAAATGGGAGCTGATTGAAGTTGTATTATGAAAACCAGTTTCCTCGCAACTCTCAGTAAAAGCAAAGGAAGAAGAGTCTAGGTACCAAGTGCAGTTGAAATTATGTATCAGATAGAGAAAAGACGGTCTGCACAAGATAGGGAGGGACATAACAGAAATTACATGTCACTACGTGCATTCTGCAATCGAAGTAATACAGGAGGCTTAACCCTATAGTGACTCGGGATGAGTCACATGTGAGTGTTGGGGGCATGTTGGCCCTTGTTTAGGTATTAAGGAAGAAATTGAATATTAAATAAGAAGAAAGACAAAGTATGAAGTGTGTGGAAGGCACACAAACCAAGGAGGGGTTGAAGTGGTTAAAGAAGCATAAAAGAAGGAATGAAGTGAGGGAAAGAAATTCATTGAAAGAGAATTTCAAGGAAGACAAAGAAACAAAGAGGATAGGTCATGGACAATTCAACAAGCGAAATAAGACATTAATGGGTGCTTTGGAGCACCTAGAGGAGAAGGAAGAATAGGTCAGCAAAGTCCTTAAAATATGGATTATGTGGACCTAGGGTTTTGGCACCTAGGGTTTTGGTACCTAGGGTTTTGGCACCTAGACTTCGGTCAAGGTTTTCTGAGAGTCATGGAATGATAAATAGAGGTCTAGAAGAGTGATAGGGGATAGTAATGTTGGGAGTTAGAAGTGTTAAGTCTTAGAATATTCTTGTATTGTGGATCTTCAGCTAGGTGCGAATATATATTTTGTAGCTGGGTGCGCAGGGAGAGGAAATAAAGAGAAAGAGAGAGAAGGATATGCAGTTGAGTGTACAGATAGAACTGTATATTTCCATAGATTTGATCAATAAACATAGTTCTATGGACGTAGCCCTAGGGAGAGGGTGAACCATGTAAATCTTGTTTTTCTTTGTGGTTGATGCCATGTTATTTGCTATCTATTATATTTTTATTGCACTATTGTTTTCCCTACTAAATATAAGAGATAGAACTAACTTCATGGAGTTAAGCATAATAGAGTTAAGCATAATAATGTTAATAATCTCTAGGTTATCTTGCATTTTTATTCTGGAATCATCTTGCACTTCCCCTGGTTGTAGACACATGTGTCCTGCAACCCCCCCTATTGCTACTTCGGGTGAGACCTCATCTTCTTTGTAGGTGTTTTCGAAAGGGCCAGTAGTTAGGGTTTGTCAGTGTGTTGTTAGAGTTGAACCCTGGGTCTTCCCATGTGCCAACAGATCCTTTCAACTAAAGCATAGTTTCATTCTTCTAATCTCTCTCTGAGTTTCTTCATCCAACCTATCTTTCGCAGTCCATGTCTATTGGTGAAACTTTTTCTCCTGCCCCTTCTAAGGAATGAAGGTATTTACTGGGTCCTTTCTAACCATTGTGTCTACCATATCCAAATTTTTCTTGATGGAATCTTGTAATGTGGGTGGCCTAAAATATTTAACCCAACCCTTCAAGGGTTTAGTTAGCCCCTCTGTAAATAACATCACTAACCTTTGTTTTGAGATATTAGTTACCTTGACATCCAACCTCTGAAACTATGTGATAAATGCCTATGGTGTACCTATCTCTCTCAACTAGGCCAACTCCCTAAAATAAATTTCAAGATCCTTCCTTTCAAACTTTTCTATAACCCTCTGGGTGAATTCTACATATGATGTAACATTAGCATGTCCAAGGGTGACCAACCCATTATGCCACCATTCATGAGCCTCCCCATCCAAATGTAAGGTGTAAATATTGATTTCCTCTGCCTCCGTAATTGGGTTGAGCTGGAGGTAAGTGTCCATCTTCTGCACCCAAGTGCTATATGAACTCTTATTTGATCCATTGAAAGAGGGAATAGTTAACCTTCCCACCCTGTGCATAATATCATAGTTTTGTTGGTACTACACTACTTTGGTCCATTCCCTTGGTTTGTTCCTATATTTAGTATTGTAATAGTCTTGGAAAGAAAATGCTTCCTGAAAACCTTCTGGTGTGGCTAGGTAATCTTCATAACCCTTAATGGGATCACCATCCTGGTCATATTGTTCTGTAACTCATGTCTCTTGCTCCTTAAGAAATTGTGGTAATGATGGCCTTGGTATTTTACTACTACTTGTTGGTGAGCCGCTCTATATTGGAATATGAGTGTTGTTATTCTCCCTATAGGACCCAATACTTTGTAGAATTCCCTCTGTATTATTCCCATTGTATCCTCCATGGATTTGAATGAGGTGTGTCAAGAGTTGTGTTGTCTGTTGTTGGCTAACAATCATCTGTAGTTTCCCTGCAACTATAGATTCCAACAATAGTTGGACTTTGTCTTCACCCTGGTTTCCAATGTTTCCTTCTGATTCTGATTCTGATGGGATTTCTACTAACTTCCTCTCTGGATATTTTTTAGAGGGTTATCCTCCACCCCCCTTCTTCCTCAACATTACAGTCTGGAAGAAGCACCAGCTCTGATACCACTATAATATCCTTGACCAAAATTATTAATTCTTCTTTTGTGAAAATGATATTAAACCCTTACAATAATTTGCTCAATGAGGAATATTATCAAATACATGGAAAACACACATAAATATAGAATAATAATATGGCATCTTATTATTAATTGAAACAAAAATACAAATATCTCTAGTGATTGTAAAAACAACTATAGAACAAGACTAGGAATATAAACTATTGGCTGCTAGGCAGCTACACAATCTACTACAAAATACACAAGGAAACATAGTATGATGCCAACATATAAACTAATGCTCTCCAAGGATCCCACTGCTCTCCTCCAATATACTTAAATATCTTAAGAAAATACCACAATACAAAGACTCCAAATGAACTCTCCTTTGTCTAGCTAGGGTGGGTGATGCACCATCGAAACAAAACCTGCACTGGAAGTATTTTTCCCAAAACCCTAACGAAAACGTTGGCCATAAGAGCACTCAATACATATCAAATCATAATTCCCAAAGAGGTAGGCTCCCCTTCTATTTATTCTTCTTCTTTGATTCTTCTAGATCTTCCTTCTTGACGAAATCAAACCCTCACTTGATTAAAATATAATTATTTATTTTATTTAATATCTCTTTGGAGTTTGATATTTTGACTCCCCTTTTTCTTTGTTGACTATATCCTACGAGAGTCGTGTAGGATAATGAGTCATCAATTGGAGGGGGACATTACATTAGTTTTGAGAATTGTGATCAATCCTAGAAATCATAGATCCGAACATAAGTTTAAAATAAAGAGCCTCATTGTCTTGCTCCTTTGGATTGATACAATGTTGCAACACATTGAAGAAATAGAACACAATCAAACTTGATACTTAAATTGTATTTTATTATGTACATAGAAAATTAGTTCCACTTTCATACTTTTAAATAATTTATCATGGAAAAAGACCACATTTAGCAAGATGTTTAACCCTAGTCCATTAGATAATGAACATGTAATTTTCCATGAAATTTTTTTTACTTGTGCAACAAATATATTTTTCACCACATTCTTAAATATGTCTTGAAAATGTACTTTCATTTTAAAAAACATAAACGGAACACAATGGGGCGTTTTTTCACTAGTGAGATCAATGGAGATTCATTTCATCTCCCAGGATACATTCCTACTAATATTCTTCCCCTCCTGAATGGCACGTGTTTTAGGAGGCCAAGTGTCAATCCTAGGAAAAATGGATTAAGTAGATACCCTCGTATCTAGTGAAAGGTTTCTATTCTTTATGAAAATAAATTGTGTAAAGAGATACCTCTCAAGGGCGTGTTGAGAATGAGAGAGATAAATAAATGGATTTAATCTTATGATGCATTATGTGGCTCGATTTGAATTCCTTACAACTAATTAGAGACATTGTTGGTTTTAGTTTCCTATAGTTTCCCTAGATTTTTTTCTAGGATGGTCTCAATACACACATAAACTACACCCTAATCCCATGAAATTCAACCTTGTAGAAATTAGTAGGAATCTCACTTTCCATCCCTCTCACCTAGGTGGTGGTAGCTCTATGTGTGTGGGATGCTTGTTTACTCTCAATTTCCAAGGGGATAGACTTACCTTCGTTTTGAAACATTATTTCTTATATTTTTCAACATTTATTAATCTGCATTCTCAGTCTAAACTCCACATGGGACCTACATTGGGATGTTTTTTTTGGTCTAAATTTTGATCTTTTATATCTTGGTTTCTTGCCTAAGACTTTATCATTATGGGTAGAAGTGCCAATCAAAATGTAACACCCCAATTTTGATCCCAATATAGCATTGTATATTTATAAATATGTATTATGAATGGACAGGGGCCAAAAAATCTAATATGTAAACATTGTACATTGAAAAAAGTAAATACATCATGGAGTTGTAGATGGGTAGGACCTGGTAATGGGGGGGATATGATTCCGTAAGAGAGGGGGTTTAATGGGGTTTTTGAGGGGTTTCCATGTGCCTTGATTCTTAAGCCATATTCATTAATAAATTCACCATTCAACTATTTATCCCTTTGACTTATTAAACACTCAGTCATTGAATTTGTGTCAGAGGTTGGTGGGGGAGTCAAATCACCTAGTAATGGAATCATGGGTTGAGTGCAATCATCCTTGATGGAAGAGTAAGAGTCAAACGAAGCATGGGAGAAGAATTAAATTTGAGTAGGAAGGAAGGGAGTTTTTCAATTGAGCATGAAGTGAGCTAAAAACGATAGTTTAGTGTTGAGAAAGAGTAGGAATCCTTTTGTGTTAAGACAACTTGTTGGAGATGGACAATACATGAAGAGTTAGGTTGTTATTCATGTGAGTGAATTATTGTTACATAAATTACAAAGCTGGGGTTGTTAAAGAGATTTCTTGGATCCCCCAATAGAAACATTCATGGTTTCTATGTACTAGATCCCAGGAGGGGATGGATATTGTATGATGGATACACCCGGGAAATATCATCCCATGGGTTGTGTATGATTATGGGGAAGAGAGATGCATGGTTGGAAGTGTTGTAGGAGTCACACCACTATGATTTAGTTAATTGTTTAGGTTGACTTGTTGCTGGGAGGTGGAGCAACAAAAAGTCTATGGTTGGGTGGAACGTCTAGTGTCTGCAGTCAATTGTGTAATATTCACAAAGATAAGCGACTTGGTCATTTTGTTATTCATTGTGTGAATGTTATGCTTGAATAATGTGTTTGATTTTTTTTTCTATTTATTTCCAATTAATTATTGTTGAGCATGCTTAATAATTTGCATTCACTATTTTAAAATCCACCATTAGCTACATGAGATTGTATGTCATGTTGCACATTTTTTTCCACTTTTGAATGAATATGTTAGTTGATTTAGTGGTAATGGGACTCAACGTGGGAGATGGGTACATTACACAAAATCACAATGTGAACCAAGAGTGTACTTCAAAACCCTCCTTGGGGTGTGATACAAAGGAATTAGGGAGGAAGAGAGGGTGGAAGTTTCATTGATTTCTAATATGTGGACTAAAGGCCCCACAAAAATTGATTGAAGAATGACATAAATATGTAAAGAGGATGAGGTTTGAAGGGAGACCATAGAGCGATGTTGAATTTTGACCCTCTCTAGACCCTAGGCATGCCAAGGTATATGCGCTCTTTAACAACCTTCCATGGAGGTCCATTTTTTCTACTCATTTCTATGCTATGTTGCTAGGGTAAATTCCTACCAAACATGCACTATTCCATAAATAAGGCACATGATACACTCTTTATCATAGAGTTATCCCATGATTCTTTTGGATCCTTCATGCTCGATGTAAAGGTGAAATCTTAATAAGAGTAGTGTATTTAGGGGTAGTAGAAGAATCTAGATACCTTGAAGACTGGTTATGGAGAAAACTATAGAGATTGTGGAGTTGAAAGGAAACATGTGTCACATTCTAAAGAAACTATTTGGATTGAAGGGAACAAGAGTGAAACCGACACCCACCAATGGAACATAGAGTTCATTCCCCCTCTCAATCCTAGATGAAGTCAAGCTTGGTGACAACCAAGATTGAAAATTTTGTTTTGTTTCATCCATATCTACATACTCTAATTGATTAGAGGCAACCTTTGCTTATACATGGAGAATCCCAATTACATTTTTAAAAAATTTTGAGAAAGAAATGGTAGTAGGTGGTTGTATATATTTGTGCACAACGATACATGACTAAGAGTTCCCTTCAAAACCCTCCTTGGTGGGGGGACAAAGGCATTAGGGAGGTTAGGGAGGAAGAGAGGAGGCGGAAGGTTCATTTATTTCTATAATATGTGGACTAAGTTACAACTAGAGTTGATTGAAGAATGACATAAAGATGTAAAGAGGATGAGGTTTGAAGGGAGTCCCTAGAGAGATGTTGGAGTTCGACCCTCTTTAGACCCTAGGCATACCAAGGTATATGCACTCTTTAACAACCTTCCATGGAGGTCCATTTTTTTAACAAAAATCAGAATTTAACTCTCCTATGCTTTTCTTTACAATCCAAAAATGCATCCATGGAAAACAAATGTGCCTTGCAATCTTCAATGTAAAATGCATAGAGTTTCAGAGTGTGTTTCTAAATCCATAACATAAGGGTTGTATGAACATTGACACTATAAAATATTCAATCCAATCCATGAAATTCCCTACAAACCATAAACAACAAACATAGATATATATATATATATATATATATATATATATCAATAAAAACAAAATATAAGAGCTTAGATAAGATCAAATACACTAATAATGAATCTAAAAACATGTATCATATGACTGAGAATCAATCAGGTTCCTCTCTCACTCATACACCAACTTCTACCTTGAACAACATTTCATTTGTATGGCATAAATCAATAATCATGTTTGTCTCTCCCAAATGAGAAGCCAAAGTCAAACTATAATAAAAGACATCATCATAGCTTCAGTTAGATAAATGAGAAACAAACTTGCTCCTCTTTCCATAAAGCATGGCCCTAATTTTTCACATCAAAATAAAATTAGCAAGGTGGTAGATACGGTTGAGAAGTTGATACCAATAAAAAAAGAGATATTAAAATTACTCTAGAAAGTTTTGTCCCATATTTTAGAAAAAAAATAAAGGGCAAGGGTCATTGAAAGTAGATGTTGGAGGAAATAATAAACACATACTTGGAATTAGAAGATAATATATGATCTCCATCAAATGATTTGATTTTATTCTAGTACTTAATGAATTTAATTTTTTATGGCATGTCTCCTCCCTCTACAAAATAAATGTATACACCATTTTCTACCTTCAACAACACACAACTTGCTTGTTGCATATGCACTACATAAATACATAATCATATATGTCTCTCTCACAAAATACATAGATACATGCATTACCACTTATTATTTTCCATGGTATTTTGTTGGAGTTAGTTCACACACACACCTAGGATTTATTTTCCTAAGGTTTATCTTGTTTATTATTCATTATCCGATCTCCCTATATTTTAGGAGAATATTCTGGAAGAATATTCTCTAACTTGATTCTAACACTAGTTTATTCTGCAGGTTGAGCCTAGATGTTGCATTAGTTTTGTGACCATGAAACATTGAGATCATCACAAACTAATGAAAACTTTCCTTGGTATCATCACCAAATGGCACATTACCCTTGATTCCCTTGATCTACTCCTCCACTACACTATATTTGATTGATTGGCGAAGACCGATTGACTAGTTAACTCAACTAGAGTGGCGGTTTACTCCTGTAACTGATAATTGTGTGCCTAGATCAATCTAGACCACCACTATGGTGCATTCGCTCTCCTCTCCTAGTGTTCATTAGTTGAGTTATAGAGGTATATCATGTGTAAATTATTCATTTATTCATTACGGTTAATGAGAATTATTATATTATTCTCTCTCCCTTCTTCTTTCTCAATTTCTCTCTACAAATGTGTGTGATATTTTCTAAATAGATATATTATATCGGTTTAACATTTTATGTTATCAAAGCCGATGGTACGCTAGAAAATCTACCAATTTTGTGGGTACAAAGATTCAGATACATGGAAAAGATGGATTCCCAAAGAGTTCATTCTTACACCGTGCTTTGCGTGGAAGGAGAGAATAATGATTCATCTCGAACCAAAGGATTGAGTTAACTTAGCAGATCTGAGACCTGGCCCGACATCAGCCATAGAAAATACAAGTATTTAAATCAAATGGATGGATCATTCAAAACAATTTGGAGTCTTATTTCTCCCGATCTCCTTTTTCACATATCTTCTATAAAACCCCCAATGAATCATGGACCACCATGGAAGGATATTTGGAAAATAGGATGAGATGAGGACACATCTTCCGGAGGTGAAATTTCTCACATTGGATCAAAAAAGCTTCGGTAATATCCAAGATTTCTTTACAAAATTCAAGTTCTTGTTTGCAACTCAAAGCTTTTGGGGTTGATAAATTTGAGGAGGAGAAATATAAATGGTTCTCACCATTCTCTCAAACTTGGTCTTGAATTATTTGTGTTCGTATCCACATTACACTCAGTCAAATTTTCCTGGAGCCATCTCGAAGATGCCTTCTCTTGAAGACTTTATCAAATCTTTAACACAAAGAGAAAGGCAAGCTCATCAACATGGGAAAATCAAAGGCCAAAGGTGCATGCACTAGCATTGAAATATAGGAAGCCATCAATATCATAAATCTAGAGATAAATACAAAAGGAAATCATGGACATCCGAGAAGAAGGAAGGGTACACAAAGCCCTTCACCGATACTATCGGATAAAGGAAGAAAGAGGAAAGAAAGGGATAAATGCTCATGCTACCATAAGGATTCCATCAAAATCTGCGTGCATGCAAAACAAATAAATCTCCTTGACTCAAATGATTCCTTAAAAACTATCTTGGATATCGCATCCCCGAGGTTGCAAATAAGAAGATTCCAGAAGATCCGAATTCCAAAAGGAAATTCTAGCCATGCCTTGATTTCCATCAACTCCTCCGTCTTGGATCTTAGATTCATGAGAATCACATCACATGGCTGCCACAAAAGAATTATCTTCTTCATTGGATGCATGCAAGGTTCTCCCTATATTGATGGGAGACAAATCTCCAATCAAAGTCAGCATTAGGAAGAGTTGAACTTATTTCCAGCCGAAAGCTTGAGAATGTGTTCCACATTCAAGCTTTCGATCAAACTTCTCTCCATGTATCCAGGATGATGAATTCCGGCCTGAGAAAGAATTAATATTCACACCTGATGAGTGGACATCTATGACATGCAAAACCAATTCCATGGTTTCTATGGGTGAGGAAATCATCAATCTAGTTAGCCATTTTGTGAATTTATTAGACAATTATGCTTTCTTGCTTACCATCTTGGCCAGTAGGATATGGCATGAATGTTTTGGACATTTGAATTTCATGTATCTGAAATTTCGATAATAATTATTGGTTGATGGTCTACTGGAACATCCATTTTTCCAAGGGAGTATATGAGAGTTTTGTTCTTAGAAACACCTCAAGAAATTAAATGAGGAAAGACTTCAGGAGAGGTCTGCTCCTTTAGATCATCCATAATATTGTGGGTCCTTTTATATCCATCCTCAGCAGCTTGGTTTTGTTCTCATTTTTGTTGATTATTTCTCATGTTTCACATGGATTACTTTCGGGGAGAAAAATCTAAGGTATTTCAACACCTCAAAGAGTTCAAAACCACGGATTTAGAGACATAGTCACGGAAGAAAATAAAAGATCCTTTGATGCTTGAGTATGTCAATCATAGGATCAAAATATTTGTCGTGAGGCTGATATCTAGTTGTATTTTACGGTTCCCTGCTCCCCACAGCAAGCGGAGTTGTTGTTGAAGCGAAAACAGTCTCTAAAGGGAGATGGCGTCTTCCATGCTACATTACAGTCACTACCATGTAGACTATGGGTCGAAGCACTTATTGTGCAACATACATTCAAAATGAATCTCCCCATAGATATTTCAAGGATAAGACCCCCTACGGGCTTGGAGCGTCCTCAGAGCAGTGACCCACTTTGCATTGTTGGTTCGTATTGCATGGGCTGAATTACTCTGAAAGAGGAAGGCATGATCCACGAAGGCTTGCGGTGTATTTGTTGGACACCTGGAAGCAATGTGAAGGGATATGGAGCTTTTATTGATCTTTCCTCAGACGGCTCATTATTGAGAGAAGTGTCCAATTAGAGGAATGTGTATTGCATGTACCTCAACAGTTGCATTTAGACACCTTCATTCTTCCACCACAATACAAGATGATAAAGGCCCGCATTATCGACTCTTCATCAAATGAGGATTTTGATTTAGAGAATCGAGATGATTCGAATCTGATTAAATGCAGTCAAATGTAGATTCAGAAAACATCCAGAGATGCGGTCTGGAGGCGAGGAGAAGAGGCCCAAGTGGGCACATACTACTCTTCAGATGCAAGGGATCTTGTAGGTGATCCGGTAGATACTGGGAGGACTCAATCTGATTTCAAGGAGCCTCATGTTGCACTTACTGTCGTTGAACCATTTCCCTCCAGGAATGTTTTCTTTTTTCGGTCTTCAGATCCATAGTCTTATGGAAGAGGCTGGCGGAAATCCTTTTCGGGGAATGCATATCTGGGGAGAATTACAACTCCTCTCGAGAACCAAACTTGGTCGGTTCATACGGGAGAAGCTTGTTGGATGGATGGGTCTGAATAAGGGCGTAGTGGATGGAAATATTAGCATATATAAAAAGGCGGAGGCTTGTTTCCAAAGTCTTTCCAAAAGATTGCATGGTATTGACTATGATAGAGACCTTCTCTCCAATAATGAAGATGGATTATATGATTAACATACCTTTGCGGCAACCAAGGGATGCGAATTCCATTAGATGGACATGAGGAATGCATTTATTCATGGTGATCTCTCCGAGGATATCTATATGGAGAAACCCAAGGGATTTATCACGAGGACTCATCTTTGGTTTGTAGACTAAAGAAGTCCCTTTATGGCCTCAGCAAGCTCCGAGGGCATAGCGTATAATATGTACTCTACTGTTGTCCTGAGAACTTTGTACATTGTAAATCAGAACTGAATGTCTACATGCCGGGAGAAACTAATTCCTTTGCTACTCCTTAGTTATGTATGTTGATGATTTGTTGATCCGGTTGTTTGAATTGATGATTACTTCTGAGTCATAAAGGATTCTTGTAGCCAGTTACGAATGATGGACATGGGTCCCCTCACAGCTTATTCCCTTGGAATCAATATCGATCGGGGATGCATCCCGGACATCAAACTATCTCCCGATTAGTATGCACAGAATCTCCTTGAGAGATTTCACATGTGATAGACTACAGAGTCTGCTCTGACTCCTTTCTTATCATGATTCAAACTTGAGGATGGTGGGGAGACTCCACTAGTTGACAACACCTTGTACATACATCTAGTGGGGGTTTTTGTATCTCGTACACACTCATTACCATACCTCTCATATGCAGTTGGTGCGGTTTCCAGGTTCATGCAGGAGCCATGAGCTACATTGGAAAAGGTTACAAAGTGTATCCTTTGATACGATACGAGGGCACCATCACCTTTGGATTCATTATGCGATGGAATTATACATTATATCTCATCGAGTTTATTGATTCTTATTGGGCTGGCAACAACAATGATTTCAATTCCACATCTAGTTACTCACTTAGTCTTGGTTTGGACCTATATGTTGGTCGAGCAAGAAACAAGCTTCCATTACTCTATATTTGCTTCGAGTAAAAAGTACAAAGAGGCGATTAACATAACCATTCGGGCTATGTAGCTACAACATTTCTCGATTTGGGCATTCAATTTGCATTGAATTACGATGCGTCATCGGTGTGACAACCAAAAGCACTCACGAAGTTACGCAGAATCCGGTTTAGAACTAATGGATGAAATAACATCGTGATCCACATGAACTACATCGGGGACTTATTATACGAGGGGATCATCGACCTGTGGTTTTGTCCTTTAGTAGAACAAATGATAGACATTTTCCCCAAGACCTTCACTAAGCATAAGTTCCATTCTGAAATTAGTCTTGGAGTGAAGGACATAGTTGCCTAACAGCTGTCCGGTTCTTCTTTTACATACATTGTCCCTTGAGGGGGCTCCCATGAGGGTTTACCTCTTTCCTCACTTTATTTTCGGTGTATCTTTTGTGTTGGGTACCTAATGGGGCCTTGTTGTGGGACATTCTTTATTTTCCGCCATGGTATAATCTATCATTTTCAGACTTTACTTGGCTAAAAGAAAGAAGTGAGCAAGAATATCACCTATGTTTGCCAGCCAGCAAAATAACATCCTAACTTACAAGCATTAATTATGAGTGCTTAGGCTGGTCTTTTATCAACAAAACTGGCTTTGAGAATTCACTTTTATGTAATTTTTGTGTAACAGTTGTTGAAATAAAATGTAAGAACATAAGTAAATACACAAAGATGATAGCCAAAGGCGGATGAGACATAAAGAATCCTTTATTTCATTTCCAATTCATCAAAGAGTCATTTTGTTTAAAAAATCTCATACATAAATCTTGGACCAAAGTCAAACTTAGACGTCCCGATGGAACATACAAAAGGACCTTTATTGAGAAAAGCCAAAACTGAACTCTAAAGAGTTGGATCAACACTTCGCAAGTTGTTTCCACTCGAATCGCATAAAAATAGCCTTGCTCCGGTCCTTGAAAAATGTTCACAAGTAGACAAGTCTACAGACTATCAAAGATAGATCAACACCTCTAACAAACAAGTGTTTGAATGATTTGATTTAGCCCTAAATATTGTTGTCTACAATGTACCTACTATCATAAAACATAATTAGGCTTATGATGAATATGAATGAATGAAAACTAAACTATCTCAACATAAACTCAAAGAAAACCTTTTGCATGCTTCTGCTTCTATCCTCCTCTTGTTTGCTTTTCCTTTCCTTTTTGCTTTTAATAGAATTAGAATTGGTTGAAGAAGTTGAATCGATTCATTAGTTAAGTTAATTAAAGACTCAACTAACTTTAGTTAGGGGAAGAAGTAATAATTATAATAAGGGTCATAAATGAATAATAACTATTGGTAGGTGGGACCCTTGTGACTCCCTTTAGTTCATAACAATCCTAACAATCATAACATAACCGTTAGTTAAGAAAAACACACCTCTTTATGACTCCCATCAAACATATTCACTTAGGTAATTTAAACTCATGAAATTTGATTATTTAAAAATCAATACTCATATATCCAAAATAAATATGTTGTCCAAAGATCCATGAAGTCAATTGTCATAAAACAATAGATATAATACAAAACTCAAAATCCATATTTCCCAGTCTATGATGCAACCCATCTTTGGTTGTTGTTGTCACTTATATGATTTTCTGAATTTTCCTTTAGGTAAATGCAGGCACTTGGAGGCCTAATTTCATTGATCATGTGGGAACAATGGTCCCTCAAATGCATTAGGGAAGACACAGATTTATCAGAACCATTGGAGGAATTGAGGAAGGGAAGCAGTGGATTTTCCTTTATTGAGGGCATGGTGGGCCTCGGTTTTTCAATCTCTTTCCTAGCATGGGAGGATTTCACTAGAAAGTGGTCAGGGGAAGCTTGGACTATTAGGGTTAACTAACACATGAGAAGGAAAAGGCCAGTTGAATGTCATGATGTTGGGATCTTGTCCGAGTGGACAATCACACCATCTATCGTTTTTAGGGACTTTGAGTTGTAATGAGACATGAGGGAGGTATAGAATTTTCAGTGCTGAGGCTTGGAAAGAGGAGGCCTCAGGCCCAGGATGGGTATTCCGCTAATCCAATTGAAGAATCAGCATGAAACAATTGTGGGTCACTTGTGAATCATCAAAATGTATGGAAACTTGGAGCCTCTTGGGCCTGGTTTCCAATTACCTCTACCTCGTTTCCTTGACCATGGCTACCTCGACTGAAAAACCTCATCATGCATGCGTGATGGAGTTGTAGATAGTGTACTAAATAACCATACATGACAACTCTTAAAAATATGAAAATAGATTTGGCTCAATGTATCAAACTCATGCAATCAATCCATACAAATTGTTTCAACTGTTCAATCAATGGCGGTGAAAAGGGTTCACGGGATATGTGAGGTTGTATTGAGAGAAAATATGATATAATGAGGGAAAATGCATGGTCATTTGCTAAATGACCCAACAATCAACTATAAACAAACCGATAAACATCACTACAATCCACACAAGACAATGCCACTTTCAACTGCCTTAACACGAAATTCTATTGACTGTAATCAATCTCTGAATAGGGAGTGAAAAAATGAAATGGGAAGGTGATGGGATTTGTAATTAGTGGAATATGAAATCATGGAAGGGAAGAAGGCGTTATTATTCATGAAATTAATTAAGTGATCTGCAAAAACATGTTGTGAAATAGATGCATCAACCATCAACAATTCATGTGCAATTAACTAGTTCACTATTCATAATAAAATATCCAACACAATGCTAGATCAAGACAATATGTATTCCACACAATTGTAAGCGATTATGTTCCTTTAATCCACATACTGCATTTTATAATTTTCGAACAATACTCATTTTCAATCTGTAACTATCAAAATCAAGCACTTCCCATGCATTTATTCAATCTACAACTATACTCAAAGGTCATGTTTTCAAATTAACAATGAAAGCATTATCCACAATCGGGCCTATCATTTAAATGAAATGATATTTGTTAAACATATAGTGAGCAAAATAATCAAGACCAAATTGTCAAGCCCGAATTGACAATTAATCATACAACCAACAATCACCATTTAGACACAAGTTATTCACGCGAGGGGTAATTAGATTTGAGGAGCAATGCAATTCTATCACTATAAAAAAACAATTCAATGTGATTTAAGAGCTAGGCCATCCATCCAACGATGAGGTATCAACAACAAGCTTGTATCAACAAATGATCGGGATGCAACAAAACATGCTCAAAAACTCTGTGAGTATCTTTGATTGTGAAAACTCAAGTCATCTATATTCCTTACAGTGTGACTAGCAAAACCCACGATGCAACATTTCCACTAAACAAAAACAAACACACAGTCACAAAAATAACTCAACCCACCGTGTTGAGCCATCGGCTTCTTCTAATGTTGTTTTGATTTAGTCACACCATAATCGACCATGTTGTACAACCTCGGGCTTATATAATTGAACAAACATAAGGATGAAGTGGATATGTTTTCTACATTCATCCAGTTCAATAATCCATTCGGCCCTAAAGAAAACCAAATTTACCATGACTCTTATTTCATTTGCAAAACACCATCCACACAATGTGACATGTGTGAGTTGTAACCAATGTCATCTAATCATCCAAACATTCATTAGTGCAAATACCAGTGACAGTGTATCAACCAAACAACTCGCCATTGTCTTAAAAAATCAACAACCCTAACAAAGTGAAGTGGCATGCCACACATCCAATTGAATCGAGGGAGATACTCTCCATTATCAATATCAAGTTATTAACGCCAAGGGGAATGGCGTATTACTTTGAAAGTGAAATTGGAAATGTAGGGTTTACCAACTGTTATAACTTGGTTAGTGACTATATACCAATCAACACAACTATCTCGTGAGCAACTGGTCAAGCATGTGCTCAAAATTTGACAACTATACCACCAATCCAACATAACCAAGTCGTAAAACCAACAAGCTAGGCTGGTCTTCTCTATCAATATTCAGACTAGAGGGCTAAGGTTTGTTCCATAGCCAATAGAGGGAGAGAAGAACCACTCTTTGTAATGGAGAAAACTCCAAGGCCATGGTGTATAGGAATACGACTCATTCATGGAATGGTACAAATCCATGGCGAGTTCATGGCTCCTAAAGGTAGGGCTCTGGTTAGGCGACAAAGGTTATTTAGCATACCGCGAGGAATTATAAACCTTGTTTTCTTCGATCAGACAACCACAACAGGAGATTGAAGGCAGTGAGAAGGAACAACATCACTCAACTGGCATATGACCTTGGCGGTGAAAACAATGATAGCCAAGGTAATGCCGATGTGGTGACACAAACGCTTCCCGATCGGTAAACCCCGCCAAGAATCCATAGATTGGATTGATATCTGAAAAGCATGAAGATAACCCATCCAAGACCAACAAGGATACTCTAATTAAACTAGCAAGGATAACAGAGATCCCTTATGGTTTCTAACCCAGGATGACTTATAACACTTATGAATTCAAGATTATTGTAGAGAGAACCATCGATACTTAATTCTAAATCACAATTTTTACACAATTGTAATACTTTAGGAAAGCACAAACCCATACATTTGAGCTAGTAATCATTTCATAATGAGAGCAGAGTCATGAGTGGCCAAAAAAATAACTTACCTGTAATCAAATTCCTTAAAGCGAGGGTTGGTTGAGCGATTCCTCCCACACTTCAAAAATTCCAGATCATAACACAACAGCAAGATCAAACAATATCATGACTAGGGTGGCGACTAATAGGAGTAAAGGTGGAATGAAGTAAATTCATATCGCATCCACTCACAATGCATTAATTCATTAGTACATGCCAACGCATTCTTCATTAACCGTTAATCAAACCATGTATCGAAAACATCCCCATATTAAAATGTGGCGACTTATGCCATAACATAATTCAACTAAGTTCCATATAATTCAACCATTCACACTTAACTAATAGCACTATTACCTTGCCAAAATGCACCATCAAAATTCCTTCCTTATGCGTACTAACCATATAATCCAATCAAAATTTCATATCCATTTACTTATTAGCTAGGTTTAACAATAATTGTAAAGTCTTCTCATGCATGTAGTATAGTTGAGGCTAGCTTTAAATCTTCCACTTGCAATTGTTTCTCATTTCCTTCCAATTGTTTGCATGAAGTATTGCAGAATTAGGTCCCTCCTCTTTGCATTTGTTATAGTATTTTTTCCTCTCTCATCGCCTTCTGCAATTTCCACTAACATATTTGTTGTGCAGTTGCGATGAAACGGAACATCAATGACATTAATGAATAACATAGGTTGTGTGACATGAGGGATCATCACTTCGCCAAGCTCAAATCGTAACCAATATCAACAAGATTTCAACAACCATGTAAGTCATGTTTCACATCATCTGTACTTAAAAATGACGGAGATATGATATCCAATGGTTCAAAGGGGTCCCCACCTACTAGTATTTAGTTTTATAATAATAGGCTTGTAACACTGGAAAAACTTAGATTGTGATTTTAATGTCGTCAACAATGATGTTTTAGAAGTGTTGGATTTATTTCACACACCTAGAATTTTTCACAAGGTTTTTCCTTGTTTATTAGTCATTATTAGTCACATTATCAGGTCTCCTATATTTTTAGGGAGAATATTCCACCTAGATAATATTCTCTTTCAGTTCACACCTTAGTTTGATTAGTTGATTTGAGTCTAGATGTTGCATTAGTTTTATCACTATGCAACATTGAGATCATCACCATGATAATCTTTGAAGTAGCCTTAGTTTCATCACTAGACTGGCCCATTACCCTTTATTCCTTGATCTACTCCTCCCTACACTACTATGTTCAGTCAGTTAACCTTCAAAGATTGGTTGACTAGTTAGCAGCTAGGTGGTAGTTCACTCCCGTGGTACTTTTGAGAGACTAGACTAGGTGGCGGTTCACTCCCGTAGCGGTGGCGTGTGTCAGGATCACTCTAGACCACCAATATGGTGCACTTGGTTCTCCCTCCAGTTTGCATTGATTGACTTATATAAGAATTTATATCATGTGTAAATTATTCATTATTCATTATAGTTAATGATAATTCTTCTTCTATTCTTTCTCTCACTAAACTTCTTATTTCTCCAATTTCTCTTTGCAAATGTGTGTGGTATTTTCTAGATAGATATTTTTTTTTTTTTTTTTATTTTAATTTTAATTTTAACATTAAAAGTTAAATGAAATGAAATTATAAAAGTTACTTGAAAAAAATATTTTGTTGTACTGAATAAGGTGTATAGGAAAGTATAACACATGTCTCTTTGTGCATTTTTATGAAATAGATAAAATTAAAAATCAGCTTAGAATGAAATCAATGGCATTTTGAAGAGATAAAATATTCTATTAGAAAATGCCAATTATCTTAATCTTTCAATAGAAGGAATAATTGCATAAGTAAATAGGTAAGGAGGAATAAGAACCATTGTAAGTGAAAGTGGAGAATTTCAAAATAGAATTTATAGTGGTCTTGTAGAAAAAGAACACTTTCACTCAACCTTGGATTTGATACTTTCATAAGTGCTACCTCACTTGCATCACAACCAATAAATAAAAATTAATTATATAATATAATTCCTTGTAATTTAAATCAGAAACACACACAGAATATGTTGATGTGGGAGAAAAGGAATTAAATTAAACCTTTTTGGAATCCAGCCATACCTCCTCCTCCTCCTCCTTTCCTAATACCCTATGGAACAAACATAAAAAAACTTGCAATATGTTACGGTGGAATCACTATGATAAATGCAGTAATAAGAAGCATCTCATATGTGTGTCCATATGAGGATCTTCCCTTATTTCCCCAACCTACTAAATCCAATCGAAAATAAATTTTGAAAAGGAATACAAATTAGATGGTATGAAACATGAAAACAAAAAGACTGTTGGAGATTGGTTGTTGTCATTGATGTCAACCCTAGTCATGGGTTTTGGACCGCAATATTGATAAGGTATTTGGACATGAAAGAAAAATGCACATGCACATAAAACACCCATGAATGGATAGTATACATCATGTTGTTTTTCGTGGTATGTGGTACGTCAAATGGATCCTCATGGTTGAGGAGAAATGATTTTTAAGAGAGATGACAAGGTGAATTGAAGAG
The DNA here is from genome assembly GCA_010110895.2 of Picea sitchensis. Classification (NCBI taxonomy): domain Eukaryota; kingdom Viridiplantae; phylum Streptophyta; class Pinopsida; order Pinales; family Pinaceae; genus Picea; species Picea sitchensis. The sequence goes on along the minus strand of SNQJ01S0077652.1, from coordinate 19,765 downwards.
GAAGTACATAGGCCACGAAGATAATTAAAGAAAAAGAATTACAAAATAGAAGAGATTGGTCGGCCCTAATGTTAAAAGGAAGTGACATAAATAGGTATAAATAAAACATCATTATACATTCATTTGATACAAGGTCAATTTAGGAAATAATAAGTAAGAAGGTCCTTATTTCAAAGGGATGAAGTCTTTTGGTGATGTGTTCTAAGGTATGTTATTTTTCCAGGGTCATCTTACCATTTTTTGATATAACTTTTTTTTCTAGAACTATTCAGATGGTGATATCTATGGTATTGAGAAGACATGGCAAAGGTACCTCTGGTAAAAATTTTTATCTTGATTCACTATAATTATGGAGATACACTCACGTGGAAGATAAGATTTGTGACAGGTCCTCAAATCTATTCAATAAATAGGTGTTCCGGATTAAAAAGTCATAACTTCTTCATCAAGGATCAAATGATGTGGGACAAATTTCATTGAAAATAGTCACGGACTTTAGTTTCTTGTCTGAGGTTCCAGATGGGATGTGTTAATATTGAGCAGGGCATTTGGCTAGGATTAGGTCTCTGAATAGACCAATTGAATAAGGTCTACCATTCTTTCTATAACTTTTGGGGAGGATTCAAGGAGTGAAACTTGGAGGATTTTCAGAGAATACATTGAGAGTAATATTATATACAGCATCAGAGTACTCAAGGGTGAAGAATTGCAGAAATTGAAGGGTCTACAGGAAACATTATGAGGTTGCACATTGTGATGATTGGTTGATGGTGATGATTTAATGTAAGTTTTATTATCTCTCATATATATTCTTATAGATTGGAAAGGAAGGGGAAAAGGATGGAAGTTCAAATATCTCTTGATATTGGAGGATTATATCTTCCCTCTTGGAGGTTTATCCTCCTTTACATTTGGAAAATTTATTAGCTACAACTGGAAGTCATTACTTCCTTGAACAATATTATTGATTATTTTCATATATTGTGCATGGTGTATTGTGGTGTATTGGTGTAACTCTTATACCTATTGTTCATTACTCATTGGATATAGTTAGGAATGGTTTAAGTATAAGTTGAAAAATGGTTTTAAAATTGTACTTGATACTAATTCACCCCCCCCTCTGGAAGTATCAACAATTGGTATGAGTGGGTTACCTTGATCACAGTTTAACCTTGGGAAGGAAATTAGAAAAAGAAATGGAAGACAAAATTCCAAATGGGATTCCACCATTGATGGAAACAATTTTAGTCTTGGAAGTAATATAATGGAAACTTAGTTGAAAGTTCTTGGGGCAGATGTTTGGTTCTTAGTTTCTTGAGGATACAATGCTTTGAAGAAAAAATGTGTACCGAGGAAGGAAGCAAAAGGAACAACAAATTGGCAATAGATACCATCTGGATGGATTGGCAATTCATTGAAATCCAAGGTGGGATCATGTGCATCATCAAAAGAGATTTAGGACAAGATACAAGACCTTTGTGTAAGGGAAGGCGTGGAAGAAAGAAAGAAAGAAGAAGAAGTTAGAGTAAATTACAACATCTGTATTTCAAAGAAAGAGATAATAGAAATTGATTCTTTTACTTTAATTGTGAAGAGTAGGTCATGTTGAATTTAAATTTCCCCATCCAAGGATTGAAAAGAAATGACAGCAAGAAGAAGAAATTCCAATGAAGAAGAAAATCATGAAGAAAAACTTATTCAATAAGAAAATGAGAATCTTAAAGGGTGAGCATGTAAGAGATTGAAAATAGCAAGCTCAAACACAAACATAGAAATAAGAACTGAGATTGGGTAGTTGTGAAAAGAGACAATTGTAATCTTGAAGAAACAATTAGAAGACTTTGAAACTAAGAGAAGAAACCATTATTCCTTGAAAACTCTGCCTAGAAGAAGAAGAGAATAGGAGGAATGTCCAAATGGAAGGAAAGAAAGAAAGAAGATTGTGAGAAACTTGAACAAAGTTGTCTCATTGAAGGAAGAGATTAAGAAACTCTCAGGACTTAAAGAATTCACACATATTGGATGCATGGATGAAACTGCATGCAAAGAAGGTCTGAAATACCAACAAGAAGGAGTTAAAGAAGAGCTACCTGAGACCAGGTTGAGAAGTGGACCAAGTGGACCAAAATACGAGAAAGAATGAATGATTACAAAAGAGATGAATATCAAGAAGACCTCCTACCTTAGGGAATCAAAGAAGCTTCAATCAGGTATGAAAGAGCTTCTAGAGAATAATAGATCATGAACCCAGTTGGACTACATCACAAAGAGCTCCCGCCTCCAAAGGTATCAAAAATTGTTTCACAAGGTCATTGTTATACTGCAAAATTTTGGACATAAGGAAATTAGTTGTGAGAATCAATGAAAAGGAACACATAGGCAAGAAACATGAATGAATTGTAAAATAGAAGATATGGAAATAATCATGGATTTGTCAACAAAGTTATAATTCATTTTCCCCATTGATGGACAAAAATATTGCATGCTACAAATGTAATTATGTTGTTCACAAAGCATGAAGTTACAGATATATGAATGAAAATGTCCCTATACCAACCACAATATTGAGAAGGAAAGATATTCCAAACAAAAAATATTGTCGAATAGCATTGATAGCTAAAAGAGCGTCAAAATAAGGAGATGAATGGTACATAGATTGTGGATTTTCTTCACACATGACAAGGGATCAAGACAAATTCATCAGATTGAAGAAAGGGTGGAAATTTTGCATTTGGAGATGACTCATCTGCAAAATGCTTGGAGAAGGTGTAGTAGAGATTGGAAGAAAAAATGTAAAAGCAAAGAAATATTCTATTGGTTGAAAGCTTGAATCATAATCTACTCGATTGGTAAATGTGTGATCAAGGATACATTCTTATGTTTGATTCCCGAAAATGTAAAATCAGAGAAAATAACTCAGGAAGATTGGTTGTTTTATAACAAGAAGATAAAACAACATATACATCGTGAACTGTGAAGAGAGAGAAGATAGAAGCCACAAAAAGGATTCTAAAGAAGAAAAGTTCAAATACCAAAATAAGGATGAAGTATTATTGAGTTATGCATATTAGGAGCAGCCCCAAAGAGAGTTACATTTTTCCATTAAACTCAGAGGAACAACCTAACATTTGTCATTGATGTCAAAGGGGGAGATAAATTAGGATCATGATGATGGGGGAGCATGAGTCTGTTATTATCAATGATAAAGGGGGATATTGTTGGAAGGCTGGTTGTTGTCATTGATGTCAACCTAGTCATGGGTTTTGGACATAAGATTAATAAAGGTATTTGGACATGAGGGACCAATGCACATGCATATACAACACCATGAATGGATATTATACATCATGTTGTTTCCAATGGTATATGACACATCACATGGATCCCTCTTGGTTGAGGAAAAATGAATTTTGAAGATGACAAAGTGAATTGAAGAAGGAAGTACATGAGTCACAGGAATAATTAAAAGAAAGAATTACAAAATAAGAAAGTATCAAGTCAAATTAAAGAAAAGAATTACAAAATAAGAAAATGTCAGGTCGGCCCTAATGTTAAAAGGAAGTGACATAAATGGTATAAATAAACATTATTGTACATTCATTTGAAACAAGTCGAATTTCAGAGGAAATAAGAAGTAAAGAAGGCCAGATTTCAAGGGAGGATGAAGTCTTTTGGTGATGTGTTCTAAGGTATGTTATTTTCAGGTCATCTTACCATTTTTGCTATAATTTTTTTTATAGAACGACTCATATGGTAAATTCGCTATGGTATTGAGAAGCCATATCAAGGTACCTTTGGTAAAAATTTCATCTCTTGATTCGCTATAATTATGGAGATACACTCTGTGGAAGATAGGGTTTGTGACCAGTCCTCAAGCTAGTCAATAAACAGGTGTTCCGGGTAAAACAGACATAACTTCTCCATCTAGAATCCAAATGACATGGGACAAATTTCATTGGAAAGAGTACAGACTGTAGTTTCTAATGTGAAATTTTCAGAATCGGATATTAAATATTGAGCGCGGGGCATTCTGTACAAGTTCGGTCTCCTGAATAGACCATAATTGAATAAAGTCTACCATTCTTTCTATAACTTTTTTGGAGGGAGGATTAAAGGAGTAAAAGTTGGAGGAGTTTCAGAGAATACATTGAGTAATATTATATACAGGATCAGATTACTCCAAGAATTGAAGAATTGCAGAAACTGAAGAAGTCTCGGGAAGCATTATCAGGTTCTATGTGATGATTGGTTGATGGTTATGATTTAATGTAAATTTTTATTATCTCTCATATATTCTTGGGTGGAAGGAAGGGGAAAGGATGGAGAGTTCAACTACCTCTTGATATTGGAGGATTGTATCTTCCTCTTGGAGGTTTATCCCTCCTTTTACATTTGGAATATGTAGCTACCTTTGGAAGTCATTACTTCCCTTGAACAATAACTATTGATTATTTCTCATATATTGTGCATGGTGTATTGTGGTGTATTGGTGTGACTCTTATACTATTGTTCATTGCTCATTGGATATTTTTGAATGGTTTAAGTATAAGTTGAAAAAGGTTTTAAATTGTACTTGATATTGATTCACCCCCCTCTCAGTATCAACAATTGGTATGAGAGCGGGTTACCTTCAGTACAGTTCAAGCACTAGAAGGAAGATCCTAAGAAGAAATGGAAGACAAAATTCCAAATGGGATTCCACCATTTGATGGAAGCAATTTTGAATACTAGAGTAATAGAATGGAAACTTACTTGAAAGCTCTTGGTGCAGATGTTTGGTTCTCAGTTGCTTCAGGATACAATGCTTTGAAGAAACCAAAGACTGCATCTCAGAAGGAAGCAAAAAGGAACAACAGATTGGCAATAGATACCATCCTGGATGGATTGATAGATTCAATGAAATCCAAGGTGGGATCATGTGCATCAACAAAAGAGATTTGGGACAAGCTACAAGACCTTTATGTAAGGGAAGATGCAGAATAAGAAGAAGAAGAAGAAGTTGAAGCAAATTACAACATCTCAGATTTCAAAGAAGAAAATAGAGGTCAGTTCTTTTGTTTTAATTATGAAAGAGTAGGTCATGTTGAATTTGAATGTCCTCATCCAAGGATTGAAAGAAATGGCATTGAAGAAGAAAATTCCAATGAAAAAGAAGAAAATCGTG
>SNQJ01S0077651.1:13610-50018 GCA_010110895.2 Picea sitchensis | reverse complement strand
TCTTGGAGGTTTATCCCCCCCTTTACATTTGGAAGCTGTAGCTACCTTTGGAAGTCATTACTTCCCTTGAACAATAACTATTGATTATTTCTCATATATTATGCATGGTGTATTGTGGTGTATTGGTGTAACTATTATACTATTGTTCATTTCTCATTGGATATAGTTGAATGGTTTAAGTATAAGTTGAAAAAGTTTTTAAATTATACTTGATACTGATTCACCCCCTTCTCAGTATCAACAAATCATACATATCGTTAATACTTCGATGTTCGTGAGTGTTGGGTACAATTTGGGTATAAATATCTCGAAGGTCAAATTCACGAAGAAGTTAATCTCCTATTACTCACTTTTATGTTTTACTTTATCATGTTTTAAACATTGAATTATCCTTAAGTACTTCTACACTTCGACATTCGGGGTTTTCATTGTTTAGACTTGCTGGAATACCTGAAGCGTGGAGCTCAGAAGCGAATGTTAGGGACTTTCTTTAAAACTCAAGCAACTTATACAGTTCAGAGAACATTAAGACCGTTTGATAAAATTAGAGTAGCTAATCGATGGTGGATATTGTAAGAGTCTTTTCATCCAACGATGAATTTATCTTTTGAATTTAAAAGGTGAATCTCTAAGTTTCTTTTTCTTTTTGGGTGAAAATTTTATTTCTAAGAGGCAAAATCTAAAGCTCAAAATATCAAAATTAAACGTGTTCCAACATAGGCTCCATATGGGGATTGCGGCTCCCTGTGAGGCTGTTGGCAACCAATTCACATTTTTTCTATTGTCTTATAAGCTGCCTACACCAATGTTTTGCAAACCTCGATTTTTCGTCGCAATTTTCAAATAAATGACACTTTTATTTTTGCGACATTTGCACATTTACCTTCGTTTTGTTTTCACGACTGTAAGCGTGAAAAATTAGTCTTTCGTAGTTGCATTAAAATCATTATTTGAACTATCATTATCCTTCTTGCCAATACGCCCATTGCGCTTACATTTCACTTATCATTATGCAGCTGGCAAAACTTTCGATCTATACTCATTGGACATTCTTGTATTGATTGTGTGACTTGGTTTCATTAAGATTGTAATGCATTGGCATTTGGATTTGCATTTTATTTTGACCTATTTGACCATTGGTTTCATGAAAATACATAGGGGTTATGATTAAATCTTTCATATATATCTTTTAATAAAATGCCTATGTTCATGTTTTCAAAACTATTGGCATTTTTGATTATATGAATATCATTGGCACATTGGTTAAACTATTGTTATGAGCTGATACATTGGCACATGGGTAAACATTTGGTTTTGGTTTCAAATTGAATAATTGATGGTTTAAAACTTTGGCACAACGTTGATTGCGTGTTGGTTTATACACTTACCATTTGATTCATTGGTCGGCCAAGTGATATGACTGTTGAACTATGCTATAATGGGTTGAACAACTATGAAAACCGGTGGTTGTACTTTGGCAATAACTATTTTGCATGGCAGAGATAAACTCCACTACCTTCGCACGATGGCATTTATGCCTATCCCTTATCCCCATTCACTTCTGTTAGCTCGGGTAGCCCTGATCCTGTGTGTGTTATGATCCAAACCCTCGACTTACCATGTGCTCGGCTCCATGGCACCAGTCGTGCAAATCGAGCCAAACGGCAACCAAGCCTTGTTAATGTTTGACAATGCCCGAAAATATTTGGAGGACAACGGTTGGCTAACCTTTATACAATGATTCGAGGGTTTTAATCTCTGTGTGGCACAACAATTCACCTTGACTTTCAATGGATATAGAGCCAAGGTGGGCGACATACAGTTGGAAATCGACGAGGAATTTATTAGTTATGCTACAAGGTTACCTGCCTCGGGACAACGTTGGTTTAAGAATTCTAAGGTTGAGGAGGTACCATGGATGCTACTGTTTGTCTCGCAAAAGGTCACTTCTTGTGACAGAGGTATTCCATATATGCACTTAAAACATGATGGCACAATACTTTGATGGTAGTCAAACAGTTCATGATCTGTGAAGGTCGATATGGACTCGTGTTTCTCTACCATGTACGTTTGTTAATGAATTTTATGGGATACTCGTTGAATATGCCCTTTTACTTTTAGCGTAGCCTATATAAAATGTCGAAAAGGTTTAAAAAGGAGAAGGATGACAGTAGCCTATTCCACTATGGACTTATTAAACTGATCATTGTTTATCACTTGAGTTTACACGATGATAGTTGGAGGGCTTTCATCACCCGAAATGGTTTCGATGATTTAGACCCTATCCAGGTTGACAAGCCTGTGGTAAATGAAACCAAGGCTGAGCCACCTGTGCCCTTCCATATCCTATTACCCTCTCCTAAGTCCTTGGCAGACCCTACTATTGACTTACCAGACGTTGGAACTGAGAAGGCCAAGGCTATAAAGAAACCTATGAGAAAAAATACTAAGGCAAACCCTACTGCTAATGCCAAGGGTAAAAAGAACGCTCGACTTATTTCAAGAATGGCTAGGAACAAACCTAAACCCTCTGTTGAGTCAAAGCCTATTGTCCTTAGTGAGGATTCAGACTCTGACGTAGAACATTTTTTAGCTAGCGAGTACCCTTACTCGCTGGGTTTATGCCCTGAACCACCTTATGATTTCATGACGAATCTTCCCCCATGCCTAAGGAACGACCCCAGTTACCCAGGGATTAAATTTCATAATGAAACCCTCAGCCATATGTCCAAACCCTTGCCTGCTCTTTCAAAACCCACATAGCCATCCTATGACCAATGCGATTTATGGTTGGAATGATACTACATTGATGTTCCCCTACTCCAATCGAAAATTCAATTGCTGGAAAGTCAAGTTGCAGTATTGACCAGCCAAAGAGACCTGCTCCAAGCAATTGATAAGAAGCAGAAGACAACAGGCTCCATCCTTTTCAAGAATGTTGAATCGGCCACAACCGTTATCAACTCCAAATTGTTGTGATCAAGCCTTTTGCTCGCCATACAAGTATGATTTTGATATCGTTTTAGTTCTGTGAATGACCATGAGTAATATAGTGATTGAAATTTAGTCTTCGAATAGCTCTGTTTACATTTTGAAATGACTCTGTCATAATGTGTTTATCTTGTACAGTGTTTTCGCTTGCTAAAAATGAATGGATTTTTGATTTGGTTACATGATTTACCCAGCTTAGTCACTGATAGATTTTATTGGATTTGATTGATTTTCGATTGGATTGGATTTGTTCGATTGAGTTAAAATTGATGGTTTGTTGTCAAATGAATTTGTTTGTATCCAATTTAAACAGAAAGTTTTTCATGCTAGATTTAGAACACGATCAAGTTTGGATTTGATTTCGTTATGGTTCGTATGCTGTGATTGGCAAATGATTTCATGAGTTTGGTTGTTACATATATAATTTTCAAAGCGTAAATACAACTCTGATCGTTTCCAATTTGGGAATAACGACTCTGTTTTTATGGAAACAATGCTCTCATTTAAGTCTGTGCAAATAATATCCACGCCCAAATCATGGAATTTTTTTTGATATACAATGACTATGTTAAACCCTCGCTGTTTGATCTGCTTGATTGGATTGATGTTTATTTTCAGTTAGTTTAATCATTTTCATGAGCTAGATTCTCATCGTAAAAGTTGTTCTGTTTGATTTTAATTTGCAAAACGAATTGATTGACTTTGTTATCACTATTGAATCCAGTTATAATTCGTTCAAAAGAAATGATTTTGATCAAGGTAAATCGATCTTGTCGGCCCATTTGGCTAATAAAAAATGATCGGATATCTATTACGAACTCTGTTACTAATTCATTCATCCTGTTACAATTTCGTTTGTGGACAGTTGCGAGTCAGTTATGGTTTAACTTGCTCACGGCCTACATCGTATGACAATACATTTACAACGATTTGAAAAGTGATCTTGTTTGGATTCGATCGTATCTCCTGTTGTTGAGGATTGGCTGCGATTTGTTTTGATTATATCAGTTTCAAATTGGATATGAAACGATTTCAAGACTGTTTGATTATGATTCTGTTCACCCGACTTTTGGCAACAAAAGAAACAGAGTACACCTATCTCTGTATTCGGTTGATTGATTTTGATCCTGTTTGATTTCGAATGATATAACAATTTCGAATTGAATGACTCGTTTTCAAATAGCTATTGGATGTTAATTGAATTTGATTCTTAAAAAGATTTTCAATCGATTTTAATGTGCTGATTCTGTGTCTTATTTAGACCAGCTACAGAATCACAAGATTCTGTAGCTAGTCTATAGGATTAGATTTTTATCATTTTATTAATAAAGAATCCTTCTAACTTGTTCATTTTTGGTCCTTTTCAGGTAAATTCGAATTGCATGGGACATGTTGGATAGTCTAGGGGATATTTGTGTGTTTAGTTTTATTGTAGTTTCCTAGTTTAGTTAAACTTGGGATATCTTCCCAGATTTATGTAAACAGTTTTGATAACTTCCACAGGGAGGTTTTACCCTGTGGAAATCTTATAAATACTTATTATTTTTGTAATAAGGATCATCCTCACTTGTGGGAGAACCAGGATTATGGATTTCTAATACAAACTGAGACAAAAGTTGATGTTCTGCTACATCTTTCGCTTTCATAATATCAATCTTTTGTTTCATGTTTATGCATATCAATTTGCATTTGATTAGTGACTACTTTAGCTATCATGGTCTTTTGCAGAATGATATGATTGAATTAATGTGATACATGCCTAATTTATTTCACTAATTTAAAGAATACAACAATTACTTAGTTCAGTTAATGAATAGAAGATTTCTCTTCTTCATCAATTGAACTATCATGTATAGATCTTTACATACAGGTTTATCTAATTGTGAAGATTTATAAATTATAAGATTGTTGTTATTTTTTTGTCTTGTTTGTCCTGTAAATATATTAAAGAGCATTGCAGCTATCATTTACGAGAAGCTTCTGGATAATTCGGTGCGGGTTTTCTCCCTCTGATCAGCTAAGGCAATCATCATACACAGGACAAACCTGGAGCGTTTCCAGGTCAATTTGTTATTTATTTGTTTAGTATATTTATTAGTAGTGTAGTTAGATATATGTTTTAGTTTAGATTAGTAATTAGAATTAGTATATTAGTAGTTTAGTTTAGTTAGTTTCTGTTTTATTTCTGTTCATAAAACTATAAAATCAACAAAAACATCTTTCTTTGTCTTAGGGCAGAATATAAATGAGTTTTTCAGGTTTTATTTAAATCTGTAATTTGTAGATATTGTACATTTTGTGAATAAGTTATATTTCAGTTAGAGTTAGTATAGTAGTAGTTAGTAGATTGTATATATAGAATAGTTAGATTAGTTTAGTTTGTTTTAATAATTAGTTTTAGTTTAGTTTTGCTTAATAGTTAGTTTTAGTTTATTAGTTTGTTTAATAGTTAGTTTTAGTTAGATTAGTTAGTTTAGAATAGTTTTTCTTTTTGTTTTTTTAGGACCTTAGATCGGCTAACGGAGCCGCTAAACCCGTCAGGGTGGTTCATCCCAAACAGCTTGGGTTATTAGACAACCCCGGACCGGTTCCACTCTCTAAGTTGACGGACGGTCGATTTCGCCCGTCAACAGAGGCACGAAAGAACAATAGGCCAAGTGCCTTCATTTGGTAAATGGAGTCAATACTTCTTTTTGAAAAACACTTCCCTGTTTTATTTAAGAATTGATTATTCATAGGAAAATGAAACTAACCAAGTCCAAAAATCTTCAAAACATACTTAATGATCAATCTCAAGTTTAGGCTATTAAAAATTTATTTTTCTTAAAATTGATTTCAGAATTGTTTAAGATAATCCAAATAATTTTAACTAAAATATTAGCTTCGACCAACTTTGTTCGCTTCAAGGTTAAATAGATGTAACATATTTATTTAGGGAATCCCCAGTTGGTTCAGGATGTAAATATCACTGGAAAGAGAACTAGATGAAAAAGTATGTTATATGAATATGTATGACAACCTTATATATACCATATATATTGTTTCACTGCCAACGAGCTTGTTCAGTACCCTAGTGAATTTATCTACTTTTCACATTGAATTTCCTTTCACCACTTCAATTAACACTTTTGTATTTTGTTGAGATGAGGGCAATTAATATATGAATTTCCTTTCATCATATCTTTTGGACAAGATGGGGGCAATTAGATTAGGAATTTCCTTTCACCATTTGTCTTGTATTTTAATATTTTGAAGTGGGGGCAATCAATATGTATGTCACATACAAGGGATGATATCTGTTTAAGATTTTTGAAATGAAGGTCTGTAAATTTTTTTAGGAATACTCTGAAACTAACTTTCTTCCAATTTTCAATACACCTTCTCCTATAGGATTTTTTTTATGAGAATCTTAATCTTTTCAGGGATAAACCTTAACCGAAATTATCAGTTTAAAATTTGATGTTGGAGCTAAAATTTTCAGGATTAGCCTAGACATACTTTTTCAATTAAAATCAAGGAACAAAAAGATTTTCGCCAAATCTTGTTTTGAAAATATGTTTTGAAGTTTTTAGAGTCAAGGTAAGTTACTTTCTTTCTATGAAGACTAAGAAAGGATAAATAAAATATGAAGTGGATAAGAAATTGGGGATAGGAAAAGATAACCAAATCGAGGATTCAGAGGACCTGACACAAAATACCCTAATCCTATACAAGTTTGTGTATTTTAGTTCAGATTTCTTTCGAGTTTATTTATTATCATTTTTATTTTTATTTCACATATGACTTTAGAGTTTATCAGCATGACACTTTAAGTTGTAACTTTATACTTCTCTGATTTTTAGGTCAGGTGATAATATTATCATGAGAAAAACTTCCTTCACATTCATTTCAAAAAGAATTTTCTTGAGATTTTATTTGAACTATAAGAAGAGTAGGAAATCATACCTTAATTTCCTTTTGAATTTTCAACAAGGAAGATTATTAATTTATCACCTGTTTTTAGAGAAATCGAATGTTTGAGTGTCAAACTTTTATTCATCCTCAAAGAAGATTCATTCTGCAAAACACCGAGAACAGTAGACCATGTGCCTTCATCCTTCTGTGACCTTAAATTAAGCCTGTTAAACTCTGAACCCCGTCATTAGATATGGAGTCATAATGCCTAAAAACTGAACCATACTGGATGCCAGACAGAGGACTACTGAACTAAAATAAAATGCTGAACTAGAATGTTGAAATGAAATGTTGATTTGGACAACTTATTTATATACATTGGCCCTACACTAATCAGGCGAAATTTCATTGATCAAGTAATATGGAATTTCCAATGGAGCCATGCAAATAATGGATTTCTTAACACACCTTGCTTGCTGCTAAATGAAGGAATGAAAAGATAATGAATTTTTTGCAGCAAAGAATGGATAGGTAGCCTGCGCTTATTGCTAAAGTTTGGTTGCATGCAAAATGATACAACATTTTGGACCTCTTGAAGGAAATAATCTAACCAAACGACCATTGGATCATGGAAAGATAAAGAATTTTTAGAATCAAGTGATACCTCTTCCTGTTGGCCTAGCTGCATGAAAATCCTTTGCACACTTTCTCCACTACTGATATTTTCTTTTCCTGGATCGAGAATGTCATATTGAGGTTCACTAGTCTGCTTCTCATCAGTTGCTAAATATGAAGGAGAGATCAACTGCTCTAGAAACCCCTCCTTATCTCCTTCATCGCCTATCCAAGAATCTTCTTCATCACTGTCATACACATGCTGATTGCTCTTATAGTGAAACTGATAATTTCCCGCTGAAGTGAACTCTCTGAAGAAAGAAGAATAATTTGTTTCTCATCAAATTCAAGATTGCATTCATCATAGTTATCAAACAAATGAGAACTATTGTATGTTTCCATGCATGTTGGGAAAGAAATCTGCTCTTCTTCATCGTCTGGATACTCATCGTAAATAGGACAATTAAATAAAATTTATGAACTTGGACTTTCAAAAAATTCCATTTCTTGACGATCTAGTAATGCTGACTAAATAATAGCAGATTGATCAAAATAAGAATTTAGAACAGTAGTTTGATCATCACAATAATTACTAAGAACATTTGGTACAATGAAAAATGCACTTAGAGTATCATTACCATCATCATTATTATTACACAAATCATCCTTTTCAAAAGTTGATTGTGTATGGTCTTCAATAATTTGTGGACTTTCACAAAGATCTAGATCAAAAATTTCATCATCGTTTTGTTCCATCAAATTATCTTCAGTATTATCAATGCTACCACAATCATCCTGAAAGCCATTTTCTTGGGAAGAGGAACATAAGGTAGAATCATGTATGCATGAATTTGAATCTAGCTCTTCATTAGAAAATGCATTTTCATCTTTATTTCGACAATGAACCTAGACTTGATCTGCTTGAAAGACTGGAGGTCCTACAAAGATTTCTTCATTTGCAATCATGTCATCTTCATTCTTGTTGCTACAAGAAACCTCTTCTTGATTTACTTTGAAGTCCTCTTCATATAAATTTTCCTGATCTGTTTGAAGGAGATCTTGTTTTCTTGCAAATCCTTCTTCATATACTTGACCACAATTACTATCATGTTCTGATTTTTCATAAACAAACTGATTATCTTTACAATCTTGTTCTACAAAATTTAAATTGCAACAGTCTTCAAAAATAAAATCAGATAGATAAATCCTCTTGCAATGCTTATGAAAAACTGCATGGAATTATTTCAATGATAAAATTATGGAATGAGGAAGATAATTATACCATTAACGAGCATATCCTCCCAGAATAAACATAAACATTTTCATCAAAACATCTTCATGATGAATATCTAGTTGATTCGTAAGCTTATGAAACTCAAACATGTGTTCAACAATATTGTCATATTTATCCTGTTTAAATTTAGGAAGATAATGTTCCCAAAGTTTGTGGTCTGGAACTGCGTTTAGAAAACCAAAAACATTTGTAAATTCCAAAGGGGAAAACATCACAGCGATAGAAATTGACATCTTGGAACTAGTGGAGTCACCAGTGAATCATGTGGAGTCTTCGAACCAAGGAGTCACCAGGTGAATGATCACAACAAATTGAATGCCCATTCAATATTTTTTCACCATCAAAGATTAAAGTTTTACTTGTCGTTCTCCAAGGGAAAAGTAACTTCATTTCTCCATCCCCAACAACGACGCCAAAAAATGTTGTCGCAAGATTTGACTCTAGGCTGATCAGTTATTGGAGGGTTCTAGAAATAGGTCTGAAAGAACCTTTAAACCATTAAAAATCAGAAATAAAGAGGCTTGACCTTGTCTGCTAAATCCATTTAAAATCATAAGGATGGATAGAAGATAAGAGATAGACAAAACTAAAAGAAGAAGCCATGTATCCAATTCTCATAAATATGGTCTTCCTTTCGGTAGAAGAATGACAATAATTTCAAATATAGGGACATAGGTCTTGTCTCACTCACAACAAGACAGAGGAAAATCTATGAAAAAATATAACTTGTAAATATGGAAAAACAATTAAAATGTAGGTCTTGTTCTACTCACAACATAACAAAGGAAAAACTGCACTTGAAAGAATGTTCTTAATTAGTCACAGTAGAAGTCTCATTGAATTGTAACTATTACAAGTTAAATAAAAGAAAGCAGAAGAACAATAAATAATGGAAACTTCAGAAACAGGACACGGGAAAAAGACATAATTTAACATAATGAGATATAGAATCTCTTTGCTTCTGTCAAATGTATTGCTGAAAAGACTACATTACAATCCTAGCCTCAAAATCTTTTGGGCTGCCCCCCCCCTTTGATACATTAAGAACTTCTAATATTTATACCATATGAGTTCCTTTAGTTTGAAACTGATTACAATGATCTCTGAAAGAAACTTTTCGGTTTGAAACTGATTACAATCATCTTTGAAAGAAACGTTTTGGTTTGAAACCGATTACAATGATCTCTGAAAGAAACATTTCGGTTTGAATGCATATCATAAGAATATTTGAAATTTAGTTGGATTTAATTTGATGTCATCTATTGATGGTCCATATTTGACTTCTGCTGCGTGATTGGTCTTTGCTGCTGACTGTGTCTCAAGTCATTTGTCACCTCCAATGAGTTTACTGGTGTAAATAATTGTGGTTGAAGTTGTGGCGATGGCGATTGGATAGCTAGCTCAACGCGAGTTTGTTATGGGAAGGTTGTGCGTCTGTCGAGAGGTGACGTGTAGTAAGAGTGGGAGATAGGTGGCAAGGTGGAGAGGCTATGAAAGTGTGATGGGTTCTTTATTTTGTGAGAGCGCGAAGAAATGGTTTTGAGATAACCTATTTTTTTCCCTGTAATGTATCTAGTGATGACACGTAACCCCGAGAGAAAACCACAGTTTAAATTGCGGGACCACCTCTCAAAATTAAACCCCATGCAACTCTGCACCCTGGAATCACTCTCATCCATTGATCTAGGTGAGAGAAATATAGGCCGTTAGATCTCACAAAGTGAAATAAGTTCCCAAAGGTTAAGCCGATGTCACAAATCTTGGTCATATGTAGAGAAGGTAGAATGAATTTCATGCAATTCCTATCTATCGATCTGAGTGGGGGACATATGTCAGACGATCTCCATATTCGACTATTTCATACTCTGGAAGGAGGCAAGTAGTGTTGAGTAAAGAACTCTTGAAGACCCGGAGCTCTGAAGTAAATCTCAGGCATCCAAATCAAAAGGACAAGAGGCGCAAGATATCTCACTTCAGAGATAACCACTTTGGAAGAAAGATATATGTATGAAGCGAAAACTCTCGAAGCCTAGATTTCCGAATTAAATATCCAGTGTTGAAATCAAGAGGACATGCGGTAGGAGATCCTCCACTTCAAGGATTTAGCATTTCATAGATTTTCACCTTGGAACGCCTGAAGCCTAGAGTTTCGAAGTAAATCCACCATTGAAATCAAAAGGACACGTGACAGGAGATCCCATACTTTAGAGACTTAGCACTTCATAGATTTTGTGCTCCCTTTTCTATTGATTCATCCCCTTCCCTACTATATTTGATTTTTTTCTTAGTTTATCCAGATTCTGAATTGATTTATCATTCCACTAGATTCTGAACTTTGATCCATCAAGTTTTCTTGCAACTTTTCATGGTGCCATAATATTTGAGGAAATAAGATTAGCCCTCCTATAAAAAGAGAAGTCTGTAAGTTCTTCACTGATAAAAACTGCTAATGCAATTCAAATTGTTAACTTTAGCCAATCATACATATCGTTAATACTTCGACGTTTGTGAGTGTTGGGTACAATTTGGGTATAAATCTCCCGAAGGTCAAATTCACGAAGAAGCTAATATCCTATTACTCACTTTTATGTTTTACTTTATCATGTTTTAAACCTTGAATTATCCTTAAGTACTTTGACGCTTCGATGTTCAGGGTTTTCATTGTTTAGACTTGCTGGAATACCTGAAGCATGAAGCTCTAAAGTGAATGTTAGGGACTTTCTTTAAAACTCAAGAAACTTCTACAGTTCAGAGTTCATTAAAAACATTTGATAAAATTAGAGTAGCTAATCGATGGTGGATATCATAAGAGTCTTCTCAACCAACGATGAATTTATATTTTGAATTTAAAAGGTGAATCTCTAAGTTTCTTTTTCTTTTTGGGTGAAAATTTTATTTCTAAGAGGCAAAATCTAAAGCTCAAAATCTCAAAATTAAACGTGTTCCAACAACAACAATACACAATAGTGAATATCGGATAGGAATCCATAAATAATTTTTTGTCCCTTATATAGTGCGTTAATTGGGATGAGATTTCGATAGAAATTAGTTTTCCCCAGTCAAAGATGGTATGTTATTTCATTGTAAAATATAGGATATATAAAATCATGCGAGAGATAGAGGAAGTGCATTAAGACAAAGGACTTGCCAGGATTATCATGTTCTGATTTTTCATCAGCAAATTGATTATCTTTACAATCTTGTTCTAAGAAATTTAAATTGCAACAATCTTCAAAAATAAAATCAGCTGGATAGATCCTCTTGCAATGCTTATGAAAAACTGCATGGAATTATTTCAATGATGAAATGATGGAATGAGGAAGAGACTTATACCATTGACGAGCATATCTTCACAGATTAAACATAAACAGTTTCATCAAAACATCTTCATGATGAATATCTAGTTGATTCACAAGCGTATGAAACTCAAACAAGGGTTCAAGAATATTGTCATATTTATCCTGTTTAAATTTAGGAAGATAATCTTCCCAAAGTTTGTGGTCTAGAACCATGTTTGGAAAACCAAAAAAATTTGTAAATTCCAAAGGAGCAAACCTCGTAGCGATAGAAATTGACATCTTGGAACCAATGGAGTCGCCATTGAATCATGTGGAGTCTTCGAACCAAGGAGTCACCAAGTGAATGATCACAACCAATTGAATGCCCATTCAATATTTGTTCACCATCAAAGATTAAAGTTTTACTTGTCATTCTCCCAGGGAAAAGTAACTTCATTTCTCCGTCCTCGACAATAGTGCCAAAAAATGTTGTCGCAAGAGTTGACTCTAGGCTGTAATAGATCCAAGCCTTAGCACATTTTGAAAAAGATAATAATGTGTGATTGATCAGTTATTAGAGGGTTCTAGAAATAGGTTTGAAAGAACCTTTAAACCATTAAAAATCAGAAAAAAAGAGGCATGACCTCGTCTGCTAAATCCATTAAAAATCATAAGGATGGATAGAAGATAAGAGATAGACAAAACTAAAATAAAAATCCAGGTATCCAATTCTGATAAATATGGTATTCCTTTCAGTAGAAGAATGACAATGATTTCAAATATCTGGACATAGCTCTTGTCTCACTCACAGCAAGACAGAGGAAAAACTATGAACATATATAACTTGTAAATAAGGAAAAACAATTAAAATGTAGGTCTTGTTCTACTCACAGCAGAAAAAAGGAAAAAACACACTTGAAATAATGTTCTTAATTAGTCACAACAAAAGTATCATTGAATTGTAACTATTACAAGTTAAATAAAAGAGAGTAGAAGAAAAATAAGTAATGAAAACTTCAGAAACAAGACACAGGAAAACGACAGAATTTAACATAATGAGATATAGAATCTCTTTGATTCTATCAAATGTATTGCTGAAAAGACTACACTACAATCCTAGCCTCAAAGGATTTCGGGCTGCCCTCCCCCCCCCCTTTGATACATTCAGAACTCCTAATATTTATACCATATGAGTTCCTTCAGTTTGAAACTGATTACAATGATCTTTGAAAGAAACGTTTTGTTTTGAAACCGATTACAATGATCTCTGAAAGAAACGTTTCGGTTTGAATGTATATCATAAGAATATTTTAAATTTAGTTGGATTTAATTTGATGTCATCTATTGATGGTCTATGTTTGAAATCTGCTATGTGATTGGTCTTTGTTGCTGACTATGTCTCAAGTCATTTGTCACTTCAATGAGTTTACTGGTGTAAATAATTGCGGTTGAAGTTGAGGTGATGGTGATTGGATAGCTAGCTCAATGCGAGCTTTTTATGGGAAGGTGGTGCGTCTATCAGGAGGTGACGTGTAGTAAGAGTGGGTGATAGGTGGCAAGGGGGAGAGGCTATGAAAATGTGACGGGTTCTCTATTTTGCGGGGGCACAAAGAAATGGTTTTGAGGTAACTTAGTTTTTTCCCCGCAATGTATCTGGTGATGACACGTAACCCCGAGAGAAAACCACAGTTTAAATTGCGGGACCACCTCTCGAAATTAAACCCCGCCCAAATTTGCACCCTGTAATCACTCTCAATCGTTGATCTAGGCAAGAGAAATATAGGCCGTCAGATCTCACAAAGTGAAATAAGTGCCCAAAGGTTAATCCAATGTCACAATTCTTGGTCATATGTAGAGAAGGTAGAGCTAATTTTGTGCAATTCCTATAAGTTAATATGAGCGGGGGACACGTGTCAGATGATCTCTGTATTCGACTATTTCATACTCTGGAAGGAGGCAAGAAATGATGAGTAAAGAACTCTCGAAGACCCGTAGCTCCGAAGTAAATCTCAGGTGTCCAAATCAAAAGGACACAAGGTGCCAGAACTCTCGCTTCATAGATAACCACTTCGGAAGAAAGATGGATGTATGAAGTGAGAAATCCCGAAGCCTGGAGTTCCAAAGTAAATATCCACTATTGAAATAAAGGGGAAACACGGCAGGAGATCCTCCACTTCAGGGATTTAGCATTTCATATATTTTCACCTTGGAACACTTGAAGCCTAGAGTTACAAAGTAAATCCTCACCATTGAAATCAAAAGGACATGCAACAAAAGAATCAAGATCCTGTACTTTGGAGACTTAGCACTTCAGAGATTTTGTGCTCCCTTTTCTGTCGATTTAGCCCCTTCCCTGATATATTTGGTTTTTTTCTTAGTTTATCTATCTTCTAAACTGATTTATGGTTCCACTAGATTTTGAACTTTGATCCATCAAGTTTTCTTGCAACTTTTCGCGATGACATAATCTTTGAGGAAATAAGATTAGCCTTCCTATAACAAGAGAAGTATGTAAGTTCTTCACTAAATAAAAAATGCTAATTGCAATTCAAATTGTTAACTTTAACCAATCATACACATCGTTAATACTCCGACGTTCGTGAGTGTTGGGTACAATTTGGGTATAAATCTCTCGAAGGTAAAATTCACAAAGAAGTTAATCTCCTATTACTCACTTTTATGTTTTACTTTATCATGTTTTAAACCTTGAATTAGCCTTAAGTACTTCGACACTTCGGTGTTCGGGGGTTTCATTGTTTAGACTTGTTGGAATACCCAAAGCATGAAGCTTTGAAGTGAACATTGGGGACTTTATTTAAAACTCAAGCAACTTCTACAGTTTGGAGATCATTAAGAATGTTTGATAAAATTAGAGTGGCTAATCGACGATGGATATCATAAGAGTATTTTCAACCAACGATGAATTTATATTTTGAATTTAAAAGGTGAATCACTAAGTTTCTTTTTCTTTTTGGGTGAAAATTTTATTTCTAAGAGGCAAAATCTAAAGCTCAAAATCTCAAAATTAAACGTGTTCCAACAACAACAATACACAATAGTGAATATCGGATAGGAAGCCATAAATAATTTTTTGTCCCTTTTATAGTGCGTTAACTGGGACGAGATTTCGATACAAATCCATTTTCCCCAGTCAAGGATGGCATGTTCTTTCACTATAAAATACAAGATATATAAAATCATGCAAGAGATAGAGGAAGTGCTTTCCTGACCTATCAAACTGGTAAAAAACCATGCAATGTATTGAAAGGGTTTTTAAAAAGAGTTGACCTAGATCCTAGTTATGTCTTTTGGAATAGATGCATGATTCTCCAAATATTCAGGCAGGAGGTCAAGGCCATTGCTATGTTTATTCAAAAAATTTCTACAGTCTTCTCCTTTGAAGGTAAGCGTCGACTCTGAGAGCTTCAACATCTTGCGAAAAAATTGTGGTGAAAGGGAAATAAGAGAATGATCTTGGAGTTGTATAATTCTCTAGCTTGGCACATACTTCTCCATGCACCATGCAACAAGTTCTTTATAGTCAAAGACCTCAAGTACACACCCTGTGCAAGCAATTTCAGATGCCCAAATTACATCTTTCTGTGCAGGAGGAGAGGAATAATATGAATATGCTCTGGACCACTGAAAGTTCTGGTCTTCACAACCAAAGATATTTAAAGTATCACCACAAAATTTTTGTCTAGTTGTTGTTTCCATAGGTTGACGAGAGTATTTATTTAGCTGGATGATAACTTGAAATAAATCTTTTCAGAGAGATGACAATAATATAATCCCTTGGAAAATGGTGTTTTAATGAAATTTAATGAGTAATCTCCTCGAGCCTTTTTCTATTAATGACGATATTTTTGGAGCCCGCATGATCAATTGTTAACATTAAATAACACTTAATGTATATTGGAAAAAACACGAGAATGGCAGGGACGAACGAGAGCAATTTTTAATATGGATCTTTTCATGACCTGCCAACCTGGGAACCCGTGAACCCGCGGTTATGGATGATTAAAAAAATGTTAAGTGTAGAAAGGCAGTCGATCATACTTATGAAATATAAAAGTGGATGGAGATGAAGGTTTTCCAACCCGCGAACCCGCTAATTTTTGAAATACGACTAAGTATGGTAACTAGAAAGGGATAGAATAAGGGAAAAAAGAACGAGGGAAACAAGTGGAGGTATAGAAGAGGGAAAATAAATGGAAAAAAAAGAATTTGGGAAAATAGAATGGGGAAGGAAAAATACGGAAACGAGAAATGATATCAACACATCCCTAACCCCTCACGTAGTTAGAATAATATATTTCCATGTAATAAAGGCAAATATTAATAAGGCCTAGTAATAAGGAAGAATAAGTCAAATGTAAGAAGACCTAATAGAAGCTTCCGCTTCTAGAAGGATCTTCCTCTAGATTGTTCTTTTTGATAGATAGATTTAGTATAAATAGGAGTAGAGGGTATGAGAAATTTTGTCTTGATAATTATTGTAATAGAGCACTACTCTGTTGGAGGTTTCCCCCTCAAAGAGGCAAGTGAACATTGTTTCCTATCAACAAAGGTATTATTCTGTTTTGTGGTTTCATCTATTGTGTTGTTCCGTGGTTATTCTTTGCAATAGTTATGTTTTCGACTATTATAATAGATCTAGTACCTTACATAGGAGGACTAGAGAGAAGGATTTTCTTTAGTGCAGAGGGAGCAACCAATTAGGAGGATTGGAGTGCAGTTGTGGTAGAGGAGACATAGTCACTTTCAATGTGGGAGACATAGGTACATCCAGATGATGGTGGATGGGATACCTCCCTTGCTAAGAGGGAGTGTTGTTTATTGTATCTTTTGGAGGTATTCCCATAAGAGGACGAGGTGTTAGGCATGTGGGAATATATGTTGGCACTAGATCAACCTTTCGTTTCAATGAAATCATCCTAAGAATGAGGCTAGGGACACATGGGAAATATGATGGGATTTGTGGGATTGTGTGGGGGTGCCACACCCAAAAAGAGGATTAAAATATTCTAATTAATTGTTGAGTTTATAAAGGATGCCTAAACTCACTCATTGGACTTGTATATAAAGGAGAGAGGTCATTGTGACATTTCATCAATTGTGAAAGTATGGAGTTAGCATAAGTGAGCAACCACTTGTGCTAGGAGGCTTGGTTATTTCAACAAAGGGAAATTCTACAATTGTGACAAATGTATCCTAGGAGAGAGAAACCATAGAAGGAAGAAATTGTGTGAATAGTACAGAAGTGTCTGTACAATTTTCCATACATGTATGCGGGTTGAAGTGGGAACAATTGTGTATATACACAGGTTGTAATGGGAATAGTCGCATATGTACCCGGGTTTCTTTAGGAACAATCACGTATACGTGGGTTGCAGTGGGGAACAACCACTTATGTATGCAGGTTGCAGTAAGGTGAATTGCATACATATGTACAAAGTTTTTTTGGTAGAAGTAGGTCCGTATAGATTGACATCAACAACATTACAGGTGACGTTAACATACCATACAAGTGGTTTGTAGCAGATTTGTGGGAAGAGTAAATTTACAGGGATTTGTCGAGGTTTGGTTTTCTGATTTTTTGGTTTTGGAAGGACAAGATTGTCCTCATATTTTGGTTAATTTGTATTGGTTGGGAGGGATGGTTTTTCCCTTAGAATTTATGAAACTGATAAAGTTATAGAACATAAATTTTGTGTTTCATGTGTTTAATGATTCATCTCTAATCTTTTTGTTTCCACTGCATATATTTTCAGTCAATTATTTTTTCAGTGTAAAATTGTTCAATGATAAAATCTAGGGTTTACTGTTAGCTCACTAGGAAGCAATTTTCAGATTTGAAAATTAGTCACATAGAGTTGTATGTGAAAATTGGCAAATGGGTGGTAAGAGATAAATATGAAGGAAATAAAAATCAAGTTGAGGTGGAAGTAGGAGAAAGGCCTCCCTTACTTACAACCTCCATTTCTAAGTGTTCCTGTAGGATTAAACTACAATCCAAGACCTAATTGTGAGAAGGAAATACTGCACTAGCTAATTGCAAAAGGGAGAGAGGAGAGTGAAAAATAAAATCAATCTTCACACATAGGATACTAAGAAACCAAATCTAATCACAATGTATTAATCATTTATAATGAGTACAATATATAAGACTCTCCACATGAGGAGTCATGTGCATTAGTTTGGGATTTCCATGTGCATGCTCAAGTAAAAAAGTAACTTCTCCCAATAGAAACAACCAACTAAAGTCAAAAGTTTCTAATAATAAGAAAATGTCAAAAATTGTGAACTAAGTGAGAACTCTAAATGAAGTAAACATGCATTCCATAATAGAAAAAACCTCTTAGAATAAGACTAGAGACCAAGAATGGAAGTAAAGTCCTAATTGAGTGATAATTTGCTAATTATGGAAAGTCACTAAATAAGTGAAGTGAGTTAAATCCAAGTATTATATGGGAAATGTGCACTTCCCTAGGAGGCTAATATTCTTACTAAAGTGCGTTCTATAGCCATGAAATAGGAAATATCTCCTAAAATTAAGGAAAAAGGAATTATCTCCTAAAAAATAGGAATTTTCCTAATGGTGGCTAAAAAATAGGAATTGGCCTAATGGTAGCTAAAAAATAGGAATTTGGCTAATGGTGGTTTATGAGCCCATGGATTTGGAAACCCATGGTATTTTCCCATGGTATTACATATAGGATTCCACCGACTAAAAATACACCTACTATAAATAACAATCCTCCTAAATAGTAGGGAAAATGGAAAAAATGAGTATGTCACTAAGTATGTAATTGAGCATGTGTTATAGCAAGATTTTCCTCACCCTATCCAATATTTCACAGAAGGCCTTTTTCAATTTCCCTATGCAGACTTTTCATCCCTTTTTGCAAATTCCAGAGCTAAAAATACATTCTTTTCCACATGTACACACCTTGCCTACTATACAACATGCGTATACGCTGGTTGCACCACTACAACCAACGTACATCGGGATTTGTGCCCAAAAATGAAAAATGGTGTCGGGTTTCCATGTCATGACATGAAATCTATGATCCTTGGCCTTCCATATACTGGAAACGTTCTGACTCGACCCTTCAGTTCCTTGTGAAGGCTATAAATGGGCCAATTCCGAGCTATGGAAAAGAGGAGAAAGAATTCAACTTTGAGGGCATAGTTACTCTGGAGAAATTATTTACTTCATATTGAGTCTGCATCCCTTTATCCTTTAAGTCTGAACACAACATTCAACCCCCAAGATCTTCCCTTATTGATTGAGAACCTCATTGTTTCTCTTTTACGAGCTTGCATTTGGTGGATGATTGAAGTGGTGGAGGCCTAGCTAGAAGGAACTTAGTTTATCGTTCCGAACCGTGTCAACATGGAAGTCTGTAACATTTTCACTTCTGCTGATCATATATTAATAGAAATACTCTTTTCCTGTCCAATTGATATCTTGCAAATATTTGAATTATTATTCCATAGGAATATTTGTCATGTTTATTAATGGATTATTCTATTGAATGTGATAACATAATTTATTATCACCATATACTTGCTTTGCTTGGTTGTTGAGGACTAGTTGCAGGTATATTGTTTTGGGTCAAGTGCTCAATGATGGACTTCATCGAATGTCTAGACGAGGTAGGCCTTTTATCTTGTCTTGCTAGCATATTTGTTTATATAGCATACTTGAGAATATAGTTGATTTCTGCAGTCATTTTTGTCTGTTGTGGTTTGCCCCTAGCCATAGAGAATTTTTCCTCGTAAAAGAAATGGCAACCATACTAGGGAGATGAATCTTCTTTCTTGGGGTTTGGAGTGTTTTTTCTCCTTGGATTTCTCTCATTCCTAGTGCGTTTCTTGTCGTATCATTGCTTGACAACCTCTGTTCACTCCGGGTCTGATTTTTTTAGCCTTCTCCCTTTCCTAGCCTTGTTTGTGAAACATATATGTGATTTTTTGTTTGACAGTCACGTATATACGTGGGTTGTCCTTATGAAAGCTGTGTACATACACTCTGTTTTCTCGAGCAATCGTGTACATCAACCTCTTTTGCTTGTTTTCTAGGTTTGGTGGTTGATGGGTGGGTTTTGATGATTGTTGAGTCTTCTCGGGTCTCTATAGTGATTGTTAAGTGCCTGTGGGATGAAAGGAAACCTATCTTTTGGTTGAATTTATGGGCGAAGTCTTTCTCATCATATTTTCATTTTGATTGTCCTTGTACATTGGACTGGGTGTCTTGCTGCTTGGTATTCTACTTGAGTTGTCTGTTTCTATACACAATAGAGTTTATATATCAAGTTGTTTTTTAGTCCATGCATTTTCATTTTCCTTATATTGAAAATACAAAAATTTTAGGCATTTTGCATTGCTTGGAATTTTTGATCTTTTGAGTCTTTGTCATTAACTTAGTGCATGTAAAGAAAGATTGCAATTTTTATTTTTTTACTTCAGAATTGTAGAGTTGAAGTTGAAAATTGCATTTGTTTTAATAAGCATATCATTCATTGAAAATTGAAGTTAGGACTTTTTATTGTATTCATATTTACTTTTCTTGCTGAGTCATAACATCATGAGTTTCACTACCATACCTTTTTGAGTAAGCATGGCCATTAAAATTAATGCTATAATTTAAAATTGATTAGTCACGATTTTATTTTCTAGGGTGCACAAACTAGCTTAAAATTTAGTGCCTTGGAATAGGATTTTGTGAGTAAACTTCTCCAAGGCAATTAAATCAACATATGTGTCTGACAAAGGGAGTGGAGAAATCCATTGTATAATTGGTAATAGCAGGAGGTTACGCTTACACCGGAGTTAATCATGAGGTCGTGCGAGGTTGGTTGAAGGGATATCCCCCCGATACCTTCTTAGCATCAGAGATGTTTCTGGGGGCCTATTCATATCTGGGGATCTTACTAGTGCCTTTACCTATGTGAGAGGCGATACTTTCAAGGTTTCAGGCTTTGCTACCCTGCCCATACGGTGCACCTGACTTACGACTGCTTGCCTGTGCATTGGTTATACATTGGTTGCTTAGTTTATTGACTTAGGTGCCACATAGGTTACTTGCAGGGGTGCTATAGTGGGAAAACCCCCCTATAGACTACACTAGGGTTCTAAAGTGCAGGCAAAGATAACCGTCCAAAGTCTCCTACTTTTAACAACTATCCCGACAATACCCCACATTCATGCATAAAGTACAAAGTATAGGGATCTGATAGTCTTACCTTAAACTCCAGGTCCAATGTCGATCCATATATGCTCGGTCACTTCTCAACTGCAAATCTCCTCCCAAGGCTGACCTGCATTCATCAAAAGACAATCAAGAAACTACGAACATGCATTCTATATATGAATTAGTGGGTTAGATGTCATAACAAAATGTAAATCAAAAATAAATATTGAACACATCATATGGCGGGATGAAAAAAGTACTTCTTTATATTAATCTCACAAAGTCACTTACAAAATGAGATCAACGACTGCTCCTCAAACCCATTCTTGGGCTCCTCTTCACCAAGATCCAAATGCTTCCATGTATCCTTCTCCTCTCACACTTCTCTCTAGATAATGGGCATAGGCTTATGAATGAGGAAAAAGGGCAAGAATAAATAATTCTGGCTCAAAAATCACAATGTGGCTGCAAATTCTTGGGGCAAGGGGGGAAAGTGAAATGGGGCAGAGTTTCATTTTTCTTATGTTTCTCTTTGGAATGAGACCCCAACACCTCCTTTTATATGAAAAAAGATGGTTATTCGGTTGGGTGACGGGATATAGGTGGTCAATTGGTTTGTAAACCACCCAACAACCTATAATCTCAACGAATTCCTTGCAAATTTTTATTTTTTGCAAATTTTATGGGCATACGTGAGATGTAATGGTGAATGTAGCGTACGTATGTAGGTAGTAGTGGTGCATATAGAATATATACACATGCAGTAGTGGGGCAGGGTGCATACATCTTCAAAAATAATGTTTTTAAGAAGAGTTGCTCTTTGATGGCTTGAAAAAAATAGCAAGTAAGATGGCCTAATGCCAGGTATGCATGTATGGTGAAATTTAGGGTTATAACATATTCCCCCTAATGTGTGAGGTTAAAAGAGCATCTGATGGCCCAAATACATTACAAATATTCACCAACGTACGAAGTGAGTGAGCCCAGGACCAGAGTTCGGGAGGTGCCATCTGCAAAATAATAATTGTCTCATCGAGGCGGGAATACCCATGTTCGGGATGAAATAAATCATGGTTGCTAATCAAATGCAACGCAGATCCATGTCATATAACTATACAAAGTGTAGCCATGAGCAATACACATTAACGGATATACATCTCAAAATCAAAGATATACATGTATATTATCCATCTTCAAGAAGCCAAATGACGCATGATGGCTGGAGATGAGGCCTTCAGAGCTCGAGAAAAAACTTCAAGATCTTCAAAATCTAGTAGGAGTGTAATGTGAGAGTACAACTTCACTACCCAGAGGTCTTTGACGACTCGTCGAGGAACAAACAAGAGGATCTTGATGATCAGGCAGAGAAATTCACTGATTTCGAATAAGGACTTGATTGGACTTTCAGGATGGCCATGCATGAGGTCAAGAGACAAACTGCAGAAGGGCCGACTCAAGTTGGGTAAAAATTCCTTGGACAATAGCACGACTGATGATCATACTCATGCAACACGACATTGACATAAGTTCACGATGCAGGAGGCAACAAAAACTCTCCATATGTTTGGAAGAATAACAAAACGGAGGAGGACACAACTCTATGTTACGAGAACAACTTACTAAGGTCATATTAAATCCCAATTCTTGATGATAAATGAAAGGATGTGCTTTTTCCAAGGGCAACTCATTATGCTGCCATAAAAAGAAAATACTTTTCCCTTCCTCTTTTTGGAGTATATTTGATTTTTTTGTATTTTTCAATATTTTGAAGAGCTTGAAAAAGAATAAAAGAATGCTACATTACAAAGGAGGAAAGAGTGTCACAAGCATACTATTTCCAAGTGCAAGGAACACACTATTGCTCATAGCAAGGAGACATGTGTAGGAAAAGGACACTCGGGGAAAATTCCTCGATGGGTCAAGGTGTCAGATCACAGAGGCAAAGTGCTACAAGGCTTGCGTATAAGGCATGCTTCCAAGGTTCAGTTGAGAGAAAAATGGAGCCGACATTAGGCCAAAGATGTAGATATGCAACTGTGATTAGAAATACACGATGAAACCCCCTTCAATGTATTTTTTACGAGCCCAGAGAAGGTAAGCTCGGTGGTTTTTCATTTTTAGAGAGTCTAAAAAAGAATAAAAGAAGACTCCACTGGGGTACCTTTTTTGAAGATAATCTATTCGGCTTGAAAAAGGGATAAACTAGCACCGAAAAGATGTCTATTCAAAACCATTTTAACGAGTGTGACACAGACAAGATCACTTGACAATCTTTTCAATTTTAAGGAGTCTGAAATTAGCTTAACTATGGACTCGCTGCCTTTTTCTAGATTTAGTCTGCTTAGCTCAAAAAAGTATAAAATATACTAAAGAGAACTCTCTCAGCGAGATGAATCTTCTGAGGTGTACCTTTTTCCTCCTTAATCTACATGCCAAAAAAGGGGGTAAACTCATGCCAGTAGATGTTTTTCTGAACCAATTAATGAGTGTGAGAGAAAAAGGTCACTCGACGATCTTTTCACTTTTAGGGAGTCTAAAAATAGATTAACTATGGACTCTATAATGGATGTTCTTCTGTACCGTTTAATGAGTGTGAAGAAACAAGCTCACTCGACAATATTTTCAATTTTAGGGAGTCTGAAAAGATCTTAACTATGGACTCTGTGGGGGTTCCTTTTTCGTAAATTTAGTCCCTTGGGCCCGAAAAAGGGTTAAACTTATACCTGAGAATAATCTTCTAGCGAACCAAAGTTCCTAGAGTATACCTTTGTTCGTACAATTGACCATCCAGACTGAAAAAGGGGTAAACTACCACCGGACAGACGTGACTTCAAATTTTAGTTTGGCGAGCATGAAGGGAAACAAGATCGCTCGATAATATTTTCATGTTTAGAGGGTCTAAAAAGGGCTTAAAAGAAGACCCGTTTTTTGGGAGTCCCGAGGGTGAGGCCAAGAGTGATAATATATCAGACATGTGAAGGCTCAAACTCATAATCAAGGCAAGAATAAAAGGAATCCTGAGCCTATAGTCATTAATGACGGCATGGACACCAAAATACAACCAGGATCTACCTAGGGCATCCATGTGAAGGTAGGCTCTACCACTAAATTACGACACTTCTAGAGAAGTAATGATGGTTTAGTGTCACAATTCGGTGGGATCAATCCTATGGAAAAATGAAAAAGACAACGAGGTGCAACAAGTGGAGGTGGAATCCTAACTTAAATGCACAAAGTTGGAAAAATGAATTTTCACCAAAGGACCTTAAAAGTTCCCCAACTCCCAAAACGTTTTCCAAACCAAAAGTAAAGTGTATCATAACATCCAATGAGAAACTAAAGAACCACGTTAAATGACTTTCAAGCCAGAAAAAATGACAATGGGGGTCAAAAAAATGACAAAAAGGGCCAAAAACGTCTATAAATAGAAGCTGATAGCTCATTATCACCATTGCAAATTGAGAAT
Source organism: Picea sitchensis (assembly GCA_010110895.2). NCBI lineage: Eukaryota > Viridiplantae > Streptophyta > Pinopsida > Pinales > Pinaceae > Picea > Picea sitchensis. The sequence continues at coordinate 25,281 of SNQJ01S0077651.1, read as the reverse complement.
TCACCAAAATTCCAAAAACACCCCTTTGTTAAAGAAGTTGATTTCGTGAGCTTCAATGGACGAAATGAACTTCCGCTTGGACCAAGTAAGTACAAACTAGCCCGTCTTGCATTTATATACTTTCTTTTTGTATTTCTTCTAGTTTTTTTGGGGGGTGCGCACCCTTAAAAAGCTTGGCCCTACGTGTGGAAACAACAAGAGACGAAAAACTGTGGTGACCACTGCATGCATAACATATGTCCAAATCCTTCCTAACAAGAGGTTCTAGTTGAGAGGTGCATCAACCACTTCAACTTTGACGCACATGGTCTTCTCTCCTAACTTCCCAGGGAAAGAAGGGATGATTCCATGTGGTCTGAATGAACGACCATCGAAAGATGTAAGAAGAGTAGGTGATGGAGATATAATGGGTTGTCTAATGGCCTTCCAACATGCCAACGACATCACACATGTTGAGGTGCCCTCATCAACCACCGTGTGGAAAATATTTTGGGTAAAAGATTTTGTGGGGTAAGCCACTACTATCTGAAATGCAACGTGGTATGGGAGACGAGGATTTAGGTCGGTTGTATCAAGCATGATATTTCCTGGATTACATGTCTTAGTAGATCCTAAGGTAGCTAGCAGAGCCTTTCTCTGCGAAGGGAAACTTTGGAGGACCTCCAAAGCAGACATTGCGCAAGGGGTTTATCACAAATCCTCCACCATAGAGTAATTCTGGGTGGCCCTCACATTTGGATTATGTGAAGCCTTTTTGAATGCCCCTTTCAGGATGCATGTCATTGTCTCACCCATTGTTCTCTCGATCTGGACAGGAACATATGAGTTCTCGACCTCTTTACCCTTCTCAAAAGTGTTTTTTCATTCCATAATCATGTGTCCTAATAACTATGTGAGCATCACCTTGCAACATATAAACGTTCGAGGTCGAGGGATTTCTAGACGACAAAGGGGGTCCCTGACTTCCCCCATCCGCGTTCGTAGGGGATTGAGTTAAATTTTTCCCATGTGGAAATGGGTTCATTAACACTGTAGGCTACTGCTGCGCCAATAACTTTTGGGCCTCCGCGAGTTGAGGGAACAGGTGAGTCGAGTGGTATTCCGCGCAAATATTACACAGATACTTCGACTTCTTTTTCTCTGTGTTCCCCTCGCCATCATTATTGGTGGGTTTCTTATCACCCTTACCCTTCTTCTGCTGTTTTTTCTTCCCTTTAGCCTGCTAGTTGGCCTTTGGGTTCGTCAATTGCACACTGTGTACATCCAACGTCTGAGTAGGGGGAGCATCCGAACTAGAGGTTTGGTTGGCCGTTGTCTACTGTATCGACAATTGCTGCAATTGGTTCGACAACAGATCAGTGGGCTTCGCTTGTGTTGAATCGATGATGCCATCAACATGTGGTCCAGACTTATGCCTGATCTTGTCAAGAATAGACATTGGCGCATCTGGAAAAACCTCGTAAAGTAAAACAGACTAACAGTAAATCAGATCTAGATGTTGATCTCTCATTATCACCTCTTCCTCTGAAAAGACCCCTGACGTTGCTACATCTTTGGATAGCTGGGGTACGAAAGACTTAAGGAACCATTCCAGCAGGAATGCTAGTAGAACTGGTACTTTTATCAAACTCTTCCGGCACCTCCATTCTCGAATATGATCAGAGATATGGTCAGCCTTTGTTTGCTCAAAGTTGGCCAATAGTTCTGTGCTGACATCGTATCTCACAGGTAATTGAAAATGGTTTAAGAAAACCATTGCCAATTTGCCAAAAGTAGAGTATCTTGAGCGATCGAGCTCGATGTACCATTTCACGGCACTCTCAATAAGAGTGCATTGAAACAGACACAATTGGATGGAGTCGTCCCTCAAAGATTTGGACGAGCACCATAGGTGAAACATGGTCACATGATCGCCCAGATCTTATTTAGGCTTACCCTCAAACTTTGGAATGTTTGAGGGAAACTTTGTCAGCATGGGAGGCCAATGCGGATCATTGGGTCATTTAACAATCTCGACAAGTCTGGAAAATGCAACGTTGCCAGAAACAATAGCTTGGGTTGTTGAGTATGTACAGGAGGAAAGGAGCCTAGAATTTGGCTAGCACCAGGTTTCCAGGAAAAGTTAGATTGCTGGCCTGGGGTATGGTAAAAACCATGGCCTAGGCCAGCATTCATATATTGCGCTTATTGATATGTCATCGACTAAATCCCATAGTAGGACATTGAGGGCTGAGAAGGGATTTCTCCTGACGTAGTGTTCCAAAGGTTCTAGAAAGGGTTGCCCCCTGCCGATCCGACGAGCATAGGTACTGAGCCTTGCCCAGGGTTCCATTGACCATGGAAGGGGTTGCTCCCGAATGACATCCCTGACAAGGGAACGGATCCCTGCCATGGATTCCAAGGTCCTTGAGAAGTGTGTTCCCCCTATGTAGAAATATTACCCTGCGCAGGATTTTGTGATCCAAAACTAGGGTTGCCCCTGGCCAAGATGACAACTGATGAGAATGCGTTGTTACCAAACGCGTCGAACAAAGAGAATGAAAAATAACCCACCGGTGTGGTATTTGAAGAAGGTCCTTGAATACCTGCTCTGAACAAGCTGTAATTCATGTTCAGCCAGATGGGTTGCTGAGAAGCACCGCCAAGTGAGGGGGGAAATGGAGGTATATGACCCTCACCATAAAGGAAATCATTATAAGGGGCTGAGGTGCCCCTCATGGACCCTTGCAGAGGAGCGTTTGAGCTCCTTGCCCCCAGACCCATGGTCTGTAGGGTGGAGTAGGTGAGGACCGAGTTTGTGTCAAAGTTGGGCATCCCGTATGAAAACGAAGGGCCCATCACACTATGCGTAAGCGGTGTAGTGGCCGCCACCATAGACGGAATCAGACCATTGCTCGAGGTAGAGGCAGTCGAGACCATAGTGGTCTGGACTTGTGAAGGTGAGTTAGGAGGTGGAACGCCACCAATGGTGGCAGCCGTAGAGGGAGTATGAGGAATCCCTAACGAAGTAGCAACATTTGCTTCCATCACTGCTTGTAGGACTGTCTGACGCTCGTGATGTATTACCCTCGGAGGGGCAAGCTATATCATAAGTGGTGCCAACAAGATAGTGATCGGAGGGTCATACAGACTGAGAGATTTTGTTCCAAGGTCAGAAATAGTTGGTTCCTTTGGAATCAAATGTTCTCCTCTTGGATTTGGCTCGGGTATAGTTTCCTATGGCCCGGTCACCTCAAATGACCCTTCTTGGTCAAGTCTTCGCCTTCGTGGTGGCAGTGGTGGCTCCAAGTTCACCAGCGGCAGGCCCAAGAGCCTTCGTGACCGATGGATCTCTTGATCTTCCACTATGAGAGAAGATCAACGACACACTAGGGCTCTCTAATGTTGAAGACCAAAACACACTATAAAAATTCTTAGAGATAAAGCAATCAAACCACTACAACTAGTTGGAAGAACAGTTACACTAGCCAACACTAGAGCAACTTACTGGTGCAAGTGCAACTCGAATATGGAAGCACCCTCCGAGTATACTCTACAAAGCGTGGCCCAATGTCTACCCTAGGTACCGCGGTATACCCCTGCAGTCACCTGTGTAAGTCCCTAAAGTAAAGGCAACTAGGTTGCCAACTCGTGAACAATTACCAAGAAGGTACAGTCGACAGTCGGGTGGACCGCAATGAGTAGGGTATCAAGCCCAAAACCTATCAAGGTCGGTATCGAAAGTAAGTGTTCTAGAAGACGACTAAGGACCTCTAACGGATTCGAGACCCATGAAGCAAATCCCAGACAATACCTCTATATGTGTTCCCCACTACACTTGGTCCGACTTTGGAGGGGTTTTCTCCGCTACCTTTCCGCACACGACCTCGTGTTTAACCCTTGTGTTAGAAGGGGGTCCCGGATAATTTCCACATTACTGGACTTTTTCACTCCCTAGCACAGACTCCTATGTTTGTGTTATATCCTTGAAGAGTTTCCTCTCCAACCTAAATCAAGGATCTAGCCTAATCTAGTTGATGGACCCTACAAACACAAAGTTTAATTAATTTTAATTAAGCGCTGATTTTAAGTGGTTTGTCTTAATTCAAAGGGATGAAAATGAAACTGGTGGTGTTTTTTAAGAGACGAAAGAGAAGAACAAATGCTGGAAACAAAATTACTTCGTTTGACAAATAAAGATTTGCAAATTGAAATTATTTAACCAAATTTTCTAAATACTTCTCTTTCTAAGATCTTTTAAAAGAAAAACCTAAAACTGAATTTCACTCGACTATGAGATACTTAAAGTCCTAAGCATTCAGTAAAGAACTTAAGAAAGCACTCTTCTTCTTGAAAACAACTAACCTAACTACTTAACCAAACAATGAAAATAAAACTTTTATTTATTTATTTTTGTTTATGCTTCAAAATAAGAAACTTGAAAATGGATTCTTTTTCTTTTCTTCTAAAGCAAGAAAAAGGGAAAAATTAAGACAAGACAAGACCAAAGAAACTGACTTGTGGTCTACTACGGACCGCAGGGATTTACTGACAGAACCTCAAAGACCAAACAAAAAAATTCACAGACTTGTCAAAAAACCCTTTCAAAGAACACAAGAAATCTTGAAAGATAAAGAAACTAACGTCAAACCCAGGCTAAAGACTGTAATAACAGAGACCGGTACTAGATAAAGAAACCCTTGAGAAGTATGACTTCACATAGGGAAGAGGATGACTGCCCCTTCTTAAGAAAAATCTCCCTGACACAGGCACGCTACTGACACTTAAACAACATGTGTATATACACGGGCTGTCCAAAGGTAGGGCATGCATGTACGCATGCAGACCCACTACAAGCCGCGTGCACCTCTGTAACTTCCCCCAAAAAAGAAATCAATAGTCAAGCTGACTAGGCAGGGAGTACTGGTATGGTAGACCAGAATCCCTTAAAGGCTCAAAAACTTACAGAAAAATAAAAATCGGTAATCAAACCAATTAAAACACCCAAAAACATCCCCAACAAACCCTAGAGGCTCCCCAGTATGGTCACCAATTTTTCTATAGTGGGAAAACCACCCTATGGACTACACTAGGGTTCTAAAGTGCAGGTAGATCTAACCATCTAAAGTCTCCTACTTTTAACAACTATCCTAACAATATCCCACAATCATGCATAAAGTAAAAAGTATAGGGATCTAGTAGTCTTACCTTAAACTCTGCATCCGGTGTCGATCCCTATGCGCTCGGTCGCTTATCGACTGCAAATATCCTCCCAAAGCTGACCTGCATTCATCAAAAGACAAACAAGAAACTACAAACATTTATTATATATATGAATTAGTGGGTTAGACATCATAACAAAATGTAAATCAAACATAAAGATTGAACACATCATATGGGGGGACGGAAAAAGTACTTCTTTATATTAATCTCACAAAGTCACTTACTAAATGAGATTGACGACTGCTCCTTGAACCTGGTCCTGGGCTCCTCTTCACCAAGCTCAAATTGCTTCCACGTATGCTGCTCCTCTCACACTTCTCTCTAGAGAATGGGCATAGGCTTATGAATGAGGAAAAAGGTCAAGAATAAGGAATTCTGGCTCAAAACTCACAGTGTGGCTGCAAATTCTTGGGGCAAGGGGGGGAAGTGAAATGGGTAGAGTTTCACTATTCTTATGTTTCTCCTTGGAATGAGACCCCAAAACCTCCTTTTATATGACAAAATTATGGTTATTCGGTTGGGTGACAGGCTATAGGTGGTCAATTGGTTTGGAAACCACCCAACAAGCCGTAGTCTCAATGAATTCCTTGCAACTTTTTATTTTTTGCAACTTTTGTGGGAATACATGGGCTATAATGGTGCAACTAGCGTACATACGCGGACAATAGTGGTGCAACTAGCGTACATAGGTGGGCAGTAGTGGGTCAAGGTACGTACATCTTCAAAAATAGTGTTTTTAAGAAGAGTTGCTTAGTGATGGCTTGGCAAAATTAACAAGTAAGATGGCCTGATGCCAGGTATGCATGCATGGTGCAATTTAGGGTTATAACAAGGGGTTATTCTGTAGGTACCCTGGGTCAGATAAGGGTCGGACAATACAAAACCTTTATGGAGGACTACCTCTCTGGGGGGATCTAACTGACTAGTTGTTAAGCCCACGAGGGCCCTTATAACTGATTCTTTTACCTCTGATCTTTAGCAGGGAGTCTCAGGCCCCTCTTGGGCGAGATATACCTTATTTAGGGAGGGAGGCCCCTTTTATCCACTTTACCTCGTTTGTGTGTGTATTGGTCCTTTGATTTTTGGTGTTCTCTTTGAGTTCCTTTGGCTTCTTCATTTACCGCTACCCCCCCCCAAATGATGTTCACTCATTTCATGGGGATGAATCTATCCGCTTTTCATAATGGTATGAAAAACTATGACACTCAGTCCATGCCTTTGGCCTCTAATCATTTTTCCGTTGATATGTCGAATGTGCCTTCAACCTTTTCCTCCTCTCCCTGGCCCACTTATATGAATCCTAGCATTGGACCTAGGCGCCAGGCGCACCATGGCCCTGACGCTTACATCTTCGTTTGATATGATTCATGTCCCTCAACCAACTTTCACTGTGGGAGGTTGGAACCTCCCCACTTAGGGATCCAGTCCTAGTTATGCTCTTTCAGGAGCCAATACTCAAATGGGTGCTTATTCTACTTATTACACCCCATCAGTGTATCCTTCGTTCACCATGTCGATTCCTTCAAATACTTTTCCCGTGGCGAGTCCACATGTATCCTTGGGTATTTCATATAGGGAGAATCAGTTTTATAGTTCAGGATACCCTCTTCATGAAACCCCTTCACACGGGGGCAACATATATCCTCACTTGAATAGTCATTATCATACTTCTATCTCTTTGCAGACTTTAGTGATGATACCCATACAAACCTCTTTGGATTAGTTAGGTGGAGGGTAAACCATGACCCTTCCTGGTCTGCAATGTTTCAAAGCCAATATTTCCCTGGACCTTGGTATCAAATGCCACAAATCACCGCTAGTTCAGTCACTGCTAGTCATACTGGAGCTCCACCACCAACCTCTGCCAGTCATGTTGGAGATGGGTCAACAACCTCTACAAGTCATATTGACAACCCACACCCAACCACTGCTAGTCATGTTGGGGGCATCACTTTAGTCTCCACGAGTCATATCAATGTCACATCTCCAACCTCTGTACATCATGTAGGAGCTGACTCTCTTGCCTCTTCTAGTCATGTCGAGAGCATGTCACAAGCTATTGGGAACAACGTTGGGGGCATCGAGATGCCTAGACGCCTTAGACGTAAGCCTAAATTCCTTTGCAGGACTTGCGAATGAAATCACCTTACTCGTTTATGCCCAGCTATGACTAGGATACCAGAAGCGTGGTTCTCACCTGAGGGCCCTTTGGGTTCTGAAGTGTCTATGGTTTCCCCGCACCCTATTTCTCCTTTGATTGACATGGCAGTCATGCCACTGCAATCCTCTCCTGACCATACCTCTGTTGTCGAGGGGATGTGTCCCTTATCCCTATTGTCTTGCATCCTCTTCAACCTAGAATTGAAGAAGTGGTCGTACCAGTGCAATCTCTGGTCAATCCAACTCTCCTTTTGGAGGGTGATGCATCCTTCATTCATGTTGTCATCATCCCTGACAATTCTCCTTCTAAACATGAGAGAGTTTTTCTCTCCTCGAGTACTCTGCCCCAAGTCCTGAGGAAGTTCCCTTCAATTGGGATGGTCTTGTGGGGTATCCAATACCCTCGCTTATGTCCTTTTCAGTAAGAGACATTATCCAATATATCACGGAGACGATAGCCTCCACCAACACTTTATCCTCCTCAAATTGGAGAGATTTTGGTCTTACCAAGCGTATGTCAGTTATTCGTAAGATACTGACATTCCAAAAAATTCTAGCACGGGAGCCTTGGCCTCCCCTATGACTTGACGCCTAGAATATCCCAACCGAGTTTGATTTAAGATCTTTTCCAACTCGTCTTCAAAAAATGAAAATATTGTTGAGTGAACTTGTCTCTTTCATGCTCGTAAATTGGATTTGAAAGGACGTCTATTTGGTACAAGTTTATCCCTTTTTCACACCAAGTAGACTAAATGTCATGAAAAATGACATTTTTTGGCATTAAGTTGTGATTGCATCTCATGCCCCTGCTTGCAGTATTGAGCCTATAGCCGGTTCTCGCTTTGCTTTATAAATTGTTTGCCTCAACAGTTTTGCATTGTCAACCAAGCAAAGCCTCGTTTATATCCTTCGCAATTTGACACCCTATACCCAGGAGGGAACATTCCCCTGAGTGTCCATCTCCCACATGCATCTCCTTGCATTGAGCATAGGTATGTTCCACTGCTGGAACTAGTTTTGCTTACATGCGACACTCGTTTCCTCCTTTGTATCATAGCATTCATTTGTCTATGAAAAAACAAAAAAGACACGCGGGAAGGGAGTATTGTCTTATATTGGCAGCAATCGTGTCGCCTTTGAACAAAGAACAAAGTTATTGAGTCCATTTGTCATCATAATTTTAGGTTTATCATGGGCTTAGGAAGCTGAGCTCACTACATAGAGTTTTCTCTACCGACTGGTTACTCTTCTAGTCCCTATAGAGAATTTCATTGATGCCTTCTGCATCTAATGGTTTCATCATCGAGTCTATGCTGTCAGAGTCTTCCATATGTATCATTCTCTTGTTAAGTACTCATGTACACCTATAGATGCATAAAAACTGAACAAACGTGGGGTAAAGAGGGAAAACTCAGTGGGAACAACCCCCCCCTCAAAATATGTTGCTAACAAGAAAATAATGCTAACATGTTCAACTGCTAAGATGATGTATCCCTCACTCCTAGAATGTCCCTCAATGAGAAAAAAATTTGTTTGGTGAAAGGATTTGTGAATATGTCTGCCACATGCTTTGAAGATGGACATAACTGCATATCAATGAATCCATCCTGAATCTTTCCTCGATTAAAGTGCATATGAACCTCGATGTGCTTGGTCCGCTACCTGTGAACTGGGTCTCTTCACAGTTGAGAGTACTCTTATTATCACATCATATAGTTGTAATATGATGAAAACGAACTCCCAACTATGTAAGAAAGCGCTGCAACCAAATATCTTGAGTAGTAACATTCACTGCACCATTGTACTCTACCTCTGTTGATGATAAAGAAATTGTTGATTTCTTCTTACTTAACCAACATATAGGTCATGATCCAAGGTATAGGACATATCCTGAAGTGGAATTTCTATCAGTGCTATTGCCTTCCCAATCTCAGTCTGTGTAACTATTGTGGCAAACAACNTGATAAAAAATAAAGGAGTCCTCATTAAATTTATGTATTGTCTTCATTTATATTTGATTTGATTTGAATGGTTGATTTGATAGTTCTCCTTGCTAGACCGTTTTGCGTTTTGTGGAGTTCTTTTGGTTTTTATTTCATGAAATGATAGCATGTTCTTCTTGCTCAATATTCACAATAACAAGATTTTTAATGACAAGATTTACAAACATTATTTCTTAAATTTAATGTTTTTGTAAACTCACTTAGCAATACCTGGTTCATATCATGTTTGGAATGAGGTTCTTTCTTATATTAATAAACATATTATATAAAATCAAAATAAAGCAAATTCATTTAAGGATTCATCTTTTCTCAACTATGCATGTACCATGCCCCGAAAAAAACATAAAAAATTGTAAATAATAAATAAATGTATATATTAATTATAAAAAATTAAAATTAAAATAATAAAGATTTTTTTTAGAGAGTGTATTATAATAAATGGAATATATCCAAATATATTATAATAAAATGTAATTTTATAGATATCTAATGCAATTATGTATATTATGTATATGAGAAATATGTATATTACTGGAATGTATGTATATATTTATACTATATATATTATATAGTGTAATATAATATGCGTATAATTATGTAAAATATATGTTAGACTTATATAATTGTATATAGTATAATGACAAATAATTGTATATAGTATAATGGCAAAGGACTTTAACTTGGAAAAGCAAAAAGAGCATTTTATACACCATTTAAAAGTCATGCATGGTGTGTTACAAAGGATTGTTATGTTAAATTTTCTATGAAAATAATATTGCATCTGGTTTATTTATCAACTCATCCACATGTCTATCCGAAAGAAAAGAGGAGGCACAATTTAAAGATAGTACCAAATCACAATTGCTCGAGGGTAAAGAATCCGTTTGCATAGATATTGAGAACTGCTACTTTTCATCGCAATGAGAAGTAGTGTAAACTTTGACACTGATGTAGGAGTTATTCCTTTAGAGGAAATTTAAGATTGCTGGACCAGATTTAAAGAAATGTATTACAACTCCAAGAATTTCATGTTAAGTATTTTTTTGAGATTTTGTATACTCTAAAAGCTCTAGATCAGATCTGAAACTCTTGTACACTGTATTAAGAGTTATTGAATGGTTTATAGCTTCAATTACATTCAATTTTGATTCAATTAATGTTCCAAATGAGTATTTAATTTATTAGTTTTGCACTGCTGCAAATTATACTTGATTATATACTTATTTAAACCATTAGAAAGTTGTTTTTCATGGTGGATTTGATTGTACTCAGAGTTGAATGTTGAATTCAAGAAGATATGTATGTTATCACTGATAACTATTTAGCAGTTTGATTACATGCTTATCTTTGTTTTAATTACAATTGCATCATTAAAACTATTTTTATGATGTAATTGTATAGTTAGTATTGAATTCATTCATTTATAATTGAACTTAAGTATGTGCTCATTGAATCTTCATAACTATTTATGGAGATAGTCATATTTGCACATTTTCTTAAACAATTAGCAAATCATATGAACTATTTCTTTAATTTGTTAACTCATTTTATCTTAGGTTCAAATCTATTCCATTATCTTTGTGTCTTTCTTTTGGTTGAGAGTAGGATTAAATGCTTGTCTTAGTCAAGATAGATTATATTTTTCTTTCGTTGTTTGTATGATAGATTAAATTGCATTTGCATATAGTTTATTTCAATGCATTTTTTGAAAGTCTCCTTTCGTAGGAGCAATCATCTTAGTGGCTTAGTTGAGCCGTCATTTCAACTAACTCAAAATACTTCCTATTGTGAGCATGCTGCAAGGAGGAAAGTCTTTTCTTTCTGCATGTTGTTAACAACTAGCTTTATCATCCATCTGCAGGAAGAGGGTAGATTTAGAGTTAATTTAGGTTTTAGATTAGTTAGATTAGATTGGATTTTAGTTTAGGTTAGTTTCAGATAAGGGTAATTGGACCCATTATAACTAGTTGAAATCACCATCCGAAATACATAAGGGTCTAATTGGGGCCCTGACCGGGTGATTTCCTTAATGTTGATCATGGTCAATTCTGACCATCAACAGTAATCAACAAGATCCAAGGAAGATCCTGCTCCATAGTGTATACCAAAACTGGTAGTCCCCTTGACATATTTGAGAATCTTCTTTGTTGCCTTCCAATGAAGCTCATGAGGCTCATGCATGTACCTGGAAACTGATCCAACTGCATAAGAGATGTCTTTTCGAGAGTGTGTAAGGTACATAATACTCCCCACCAACTATCGATATTAGTATAATAAACCAAAGGTGATGTACCAACATCCTCAGT
>SNQJ01S0077651.1:0-13600 GCA_010110895.2 Picea sitchensis | reverse complement strand
TATTATTAATTAGATACTTGTGTGATTGCAGATGTGGGTCCGCAATGGGCAGAAGGATTCCGATGACATAGGCGGAGGCACTGGAAAGATGAGGCAGTGGGAGGAGAAGTGAAGAGAGTCCTACAGAACGTACATGGTAACCTGTCTCATCTGACACAGAGGATTCCTATGGTTTAGGTGGAGGATCTACCTGAAGCCATGCAACGACAGGTTGTCGGTGTACTTAGAGCATGGGTACGCCTCTTCTGGTGTCTCACAAAAGCCATGGTTTTCTATCATGATACACATCCGGCGCCACATGCATAGATTTCATGGGACATGTATATTGACTGTATATGTATTTTGAGGGTTTTAGCCGCAATTTTTGTAATATAAACACCATATTTTTTGGAAATATATAAAGAGGGATCTTCGGCTTTACTCACATCTTATAATGTGTACATTGATTTAATGGTCTTCCTTGATTTATTAATGTGACAAATTCCAATCTAAAACATGATTAACATAGGCATAAGATATATGATTAGAACTTCTAGGAATGTGGAAGTATGTAATAAAATCAAATTTTCGTTCTAAAAGACGTACCCGTAGGAATCAACGAAGTAACGTCGGATCACGCACAAGGTAATGGTCGTTCAACTGATGTATGATTAACTCAGAATCTAGGCGAACCTCTAGAGAGTGAATACCATGTGAGATAACATTGCGCAAAAGTTCTATGACGACGCTATATTCGACCACATTGTTCGTGGATGGCCCTAGGCATACAACACCTGAAGATACTAGTAGACCCTCGAGTGAGTAAATCACCTAAGCGGAGGAAGCCAAGTTCCGTGTATGAAAATTGGCTCTGTCTACGAATCCTAGGTAGACTGAAGACTCTGTTGACATCTACCAACCAAAAGGAAAACCTCGATAAGCAATCCGAAGACAAAAAGAAAAATATGTATGTACACTAAATTTACATTAGTATACAAAGGGTTTCGGTCAAGCCCAGGGCTCAAGCGTAATACCTTTTCTAGTAGAGCCCATTTCTGGGCTCGACCAATTTCTTCCCTTCATAATCTTCAAATTCATAGGCTCCTTTTTCTAGAACACGTCGCACGATATAAGGACCATGCCACATGGGTTTGAAATTGCTTGCCCCTAGCGGTTCTTTGGCTTGGTCATACAAAAGTACCAAGTCACCCTCGGTATACAACCGGGGATAGACAGACTTGTCATACTGAACCTTGACATATTTTTTTTTTTTCGCGATAGCCGTAAAGGTGTCTCGACGCTGCTCGTCAAGAATCTCTAGGTGCACCAGGCACCGTTCTAAATCTAAAGTGTCAGGTAGGAGCTCGACTGCCAATTTGAGAGAAGGGATTTCACATTCAATGAGAAGTATCGAATCCAAACCATGCACTAACTGAGAAGGGGAAAAACTAGTGGCAGTCTTAACCGAGGTTCGGTATGCCCAAATCATGGGATACAACATGATGTGCCAATTGGAATTACTCTGACTAACAATTTTTTGCAAAATGGTCTTGAGAGACTTGTTGATGGCCTCTACTTGCCCATTTTCCTTGGGATAATAAGGAGATGAGTGACCATGTTTAAACCCCAGCTTAGACGCTAGTTCTACCATCATTTCATTATGAAAGTGACTGCCATGATCAGTGACAATTTCACTCGGGATACTGAACCGGGCGATAATTTGGTTGGACATGAAGAAGGATATAGTATTCCCATCAGATTTTATAGTATGCATGGCTTCAGCCCACTTGGTAAAGTGGTCAATAGCCACGATGATGTGTTGATTCCCCCCAGCTGAAGTTGGGTTGCAATCGATGAAATCTAGCCCCCACTTGGTGAAGGGACGGACAATAATGACTGGGTGAAGAGGGGTTGGGTGCAAGTGCATTTTCCGAGTGAACACCTGGTAGGGGTGACACTTCTTAATCACTTCAATGTAATCTTTAAATATGGTGGGCCATAAGTAATCGACTCGCAGGATTTTTTGGGCTGTCGCAAGCCTGGATAGGTGACCACCACAAGCCCCTTTGTGGCAGTCATTTAGGACTAACTCGACCTCCTTGTGAGTTAAGCGATGATGTAAGATACTATATATTCCTTCGCAATATAAATTATCACCGACGATGGTATACTTTTTGTCTTGGTATCTAACTCATCGTCGATCATCTCACGAGAGATGCTGGGAGAACTTCAAGGTTTGAAGATAGAAAACAATGTCTCCATACCAGGGGTCAAACGACGAGACAAGGAAAATGTGTTCATCTGTAAACAAATCGACATGGATAACATCCTCATCTAATCATGGGAAATCGGATATTAACTCTACAAAAACTAGTGACTTCTTAAACTTGGCTGAAGCAAAGTCAAGATCAAATTATTGTAAGATGAGAATCCATTTATTATATTTCCCACTTATGATATGCCTAGTGAGGACATATTGAAATGGATTAACATCAGCGACTACAATAGTTTTGCAAAGAAATATATAGTGTCGTAAACATTGGACTGAACGATAGCCAAAGATAGCTTTTCGACGTGAGAGTAATTAAGCTCTGGACCAACTAAATTTTGATTGAGATAGTAGATGACGTGCTCATGGAGCTCATCATCTTCTTGAACTAGAACCATACCAATCATCTCTTGGGACGCGGAAATATATAACAAGTAATCTCTATTGTAATCAAGAGATTTCAGCAGAGGAGATGATACCAAGGATTTCTTTAAGGCGTCAAGAGACTCCTGGGCTCACTCATCCTAGATAAATGGGGTGTCTTTATTCAGCAGGCGCATGAAACCCTTAGTGATATTGGCATAATTCACTATAAACCGAAGCAGAAAGTTAGTTTTCCCCTGTAAACCTTGAAGTTGTCTAATCATGCGTGGGGGAGGAAATTGAAGTATTGCCTCAACCTTAATAGGATATACCATGATCCCAGTCTAGGAACCTAAAAATCCTAATAGATGACCAGACCTAATGCAAAGGATTCATTTGTGAGGGTTTAACCGTATTCTATAGTAAAAAAATCTTTAAAAAACCAACCGAAGGTGTGTGACATGATCTACTGTCTTGTGAGAGTGAGCAACAAGATCATCGAGGTAAGCTTTGACTATATTCTTGAGATCGTGAAAAGTGAAAGTCATGGCACGTTGGAAGGTTGCTCCGACATTTTTCAGGCCGAAAGGAATTTTACGGTATGCAAAGGTACCTAAAGGAAATATAATTCTGTATTGTATTGATCCTTAGGTTTGATCTGGATTTGGTTATATCCTGAAAATCCATCCATAAAGGAAAATATTTCGCTTCCCTCACACTCATCGAGAATCTGATCAATGAAAGGTGTGGGGAAGCTATCTTTAGGACAAGCTTTGTTCAGGTCACAGAATTCCATACACACGTGGATGGTTCCTTGCTTTTTATTCACATGAACGGGGTTGGATAGCCATTCAGTCAAGGGAACTGGGTAGATGAAATCGACATTAAGTAGCTTCTCCACCTCTACCTTAATAGTGGGGGCCTTCCTAGGATTAACAACTCTAAGATGTTGTCGAACAGGTTTAACATCCAGACAAGTTCTAATTTCATGTTTGACAATGTGAGGATCAATCCCTTGCATCTCTTCATAGGACCAAGTGAATACATCTCAAAATTATTTGAAGAGGTTGGTGTAAATCGAAATCTCTTCTGGCGAACAGTCCGCACCTATATTTATGTTCTCAATTTTTCCAGGGTTAATTGAGATGGTAGGAGAAATGATTTCCATATTCCCTTTGGCATAAATACCATGCATATCAAGTGGAACTACGGCATGAACGACTATCTCAGTCAAGGTAGATCGAAAATCATCTTGCTCGTTTCTTTCAAGACTTGGGAGAAAATAAGATCGATGATGCATATCATCCCAAGGTCTCTTAGAAAAATTCATGGCTTTGTCCGAAGGAAAAGTCTCATCTAATAAATCATGTGAATAGGATAATGAAGTGGCCCATATGGGCCTAAGAACAGGATCCTCCTCATCCGTTTGCGAGGTAACGGGATTGGGATCGACGGAAGAGTCAAGGATAGCTTGATACACAATCTCTATTGCCGATAGTGGCATAGCCATGCCAGCATACGAATGACCTTCAATCGACAAAGTTAGAGAAGGTAAGGTCCAAGGATCACTAAAATAGGAAGTGCGGAAAGGAATGGACCTCTCTGCTGAAGCAGGCCTACTAGACATGGCGTAAACGTGGTGAATCGATGTCGAGAAGTCGAAAGTACCCATGAGGGAATAATACATTCCGACACTGATATTCTCAGTTGCCGGCTGAGAATTTTCGATCACAGGGATCGATGGTCCAACATATGTGTTAGGACTAGAGTACACAAAGGATTACTGGTAGATCGTCACGATCTCCCCCTGATGAGGAAAACAAAGAACATGGAAAATAGACGATACGAAAACGACCATAGCATAGGTCCAATTGTGACCTAGTAACAAGTTATAATCGAGAGGTGCATCCACTACCTCTACTTCCACCTCTACCATCTTCCCACCTAACTAGACCGGAAAGGTGGGGAGAACACCATGAGGGCAGGAGGAATGTCCGTCAAATGTAGTAAACATGTTCGACGACTTGGAAAGAGTCAGAGAACTGATATCTTTCCAACAGACTAGGGACATCACGCAAGTGACAACACCTTCATCAACGACCACTCATTTGATAGTATACTTGGAATACTCCACGTGGATTTGAAAATCCACATGATAGGGTAAGCGAGGCTTCACGTCCATGACAACAAACTTGATGAATTTCGAGGCACTAGGCTCTAGAGCTCCTAAGGTAGAGAGTAAGGCATTCCTCTATGATGGACATGTCTGGAGTACCTCCAAAGCTGAGTTCACACAAGGGTTTTGGCTCAGATCTTCAACAATAGAATAGTTCTGGGCAGCTCTAGCATTAGGGTTGTGGGTAGAGCGCTTGAGTACGCCTTTCAGAATATGAGGCAGGGGCTTTGGTTTCTCGATCTGTAAGTTCATCTTCAAGGGTGGAGGAGGAGCTTCTAGGCTGGTACTAGCTTTTGAAGAGATATAATCTCGAGAGAGGGTGGCTATATCAATTTTCGCATTGATCATATTGATGAAAACACAATAGCCATCTTGCAACAGTGGGTTTTGACTTCCACCAGGTGCATTTTTGGCACTCGAAGAACTCGAGGCTAAGTGTTGGTTGTGTGGGAATGGATTCGTCATCACAACGGGCGGTAGATTTAAAAGCCTCGCAACCTCCGCAAGTTTGGGGCACAAGTGGGTAAGGTGGTCATCAGTACAAAGTTTACAAGGAAACTTCACCTTACGCTTCTCTTTCCTACCCTCTCCAGCATTATCATTATGTTTCCCATTATTATATTTTTCCTTGGGTTTATTATTATTATTCTTCCCACCCTTACGATTATTTCATATTTTCCTTTTATTCCCATCTGGTTTTTGGTCATCATTTGGGTTCTTCGATGATTTCATGGAATGTACATCTTCCGATTGGGTGGTTTTGGAGGATCTAGACGAGGCTGGCCCTCCAGCAGACTTTGTTGTAGAGTTTGTGGAATTTACATTAGCGGAACCTACAATGCCATCGGGATGAGGTCTGAGAGTTTGTCTAGGATCGTGATTTGTTTTTGGTGCATTTGGAATAAGGTGGTATAACATCCCAGACTGAGCATAGATCAAATCAAATTGTTGGGCTCTAAGGATAGCTTCTTCCTCGCTGAAGACCCTGAAAGTAGAAACCTCCTTTGAAAGAGGAGCGTGTAAAGACTTTAGGAACCATTCCTCAAGAAAGGTCGAGGGTAAATGAGTCTTAACCAACTGCCTTCGCCTACGCCATTCCTGGATATGGTTTGAGATGTGAGTGTCGGTACTCTGGCGTAAAGTTGATAAAAGTTCAAGGCCAACATCATAACGAATGGGTATTTGAAAGTGATTGAGAAAGGGTATCACCAACTGATGGAATGACCCATATGTTCCCCTAGGTAGCTCAATATACCATTGTGACGTCACTCCAATGAGAGTGCGCTGAAACAATCGTAACTTAATAAAATCATGGTTCAAAGAATTCGATGAGAACCAAAGGTGAAAAGTAGTGACGTGATCACCAGGGTCTTCGCCATTCTTACCCTCAAACTTTGGAATGTATGATGGAAGTTTGGTAGGAATAGGGGGCCACGTGGGGTCATGACTCACCAGGTCATTCATTAGTTTAGACGAATATGGTAGATTAAGCGTGGCTATAAAGGGAATACGGGGTTGCGACACCTAACCCCATCCTCTCACGAAAGATGGTGTGTTAGGAACTGCGTTCCATCTAGGATTCTAGTGAGTACCAAAACCTTGTCTGGAATTATAAGACCCTCCTCTAGGATGACTCATAAAATATGGATTGGGCATCGTTCTGGCAGGAATGTTCTGATAAGGGTTTTGAAAATTTCCCCTAGTTGGATTAGATCCAAGCTGGGGGTTATTAAAATTTCCCCAAACTGGATTAGATCTAGGTTGGGGGGTTCCCAAAGTGTAAGACTAACCTCCTCTAGGTGGGAACCCTGAGGATTGAAGTGGATTCGTCATGCCAAAATTATTGGTCAGAATCAGCACTGAGGGGATAGGGATATAGGGCGAAACTTGTCCACCAGCTGGGTTGTTCCATCCATCCATAGAGGGATTAGACCCATGGTTAAGAATAGGGACCCTCCCTACATTGTAATTTTCTTGGGGAATATGAGAACCACCAAACGAGGAAGGAGTGTAAGGAGTTGTAGTGCTCCCAAGTCCAAGGCTAGCGTTATGGCCAACAATTGGGATGGAAGTTGAAAACTACGAGGCGAAGTTAGGCACACCATAAGAAAATGGACTAGAAGCCATGGGGATGGTTTGAATGTTGTAACTCAACGAGTGGCCAAAACCTCCAAAAGGGTTCAAGGAAAGAGATGAAGCATTAACTACAGGTCGAGCCATAGTACCAGTGTAATCCTTCGACACTGCAACTGTAGCGGTTGCAGGTGTCGAAGGAGTGCCATTAATTATAGTGGGATTGGGAGTCAAAGAACTCCTAGTGTTCTGAAGACTAGACTCAGTACTCATCCTTGCAGGATCACAAGTCTGAAAAGTGGATGTGTGTGTACCACTACTGATAATTCTATCCCTTTTAGAAGGCAAGGACTCAAAAAACGGTGGTAACTGTAACAATCGACGGGACCTGCGAGGAAGTTGGCCCGACTCCACAATGACTTGTGACTCTTCCATAAATAAAAATATATCCTATGGCCAATTAGTAGTCAAAGAGCATACCAAAAAGTCAAACGACCAATATGCATACAAACGGGCTAAAGTGGTTGAGTGGCCTCCCTCACTAAAGAAGGTATGTCTCATCCAAGAGGGACCTGAGACTCCTCGCTAAAGTTTGGAGGTAATAGAATCAGTTATAAGGGCCCTCGTGGGCTTAACAACCAGTCGATCAGATCCCCCCGGAGAGGTAATCCTCCATAAAGGCTATGTGCTGTCCAACCCTTATCTGACTCAGGGTACAAGCAGAATAACCACTGCAAGTAACCTATGAGATACCTAAGTCAAGCAACTTATAAACCACTATATAACCGATGCACAGGCGAGCATTCGTAAGTCCAGATCACTGTATGGTAAGGGTAGCAAAGCCCGAAACCTTGAAAGCACTGCCTCTCACAGAGGTATGGGCACTAGCAAGATCCCCAAATATGAATAAATCCACAGAAATATCTCTGACGCTAGGTGAGTATCCAGGGGTTATCCCTTCAACTAACTTCGCACGACCTCGTGATTAACTCCGGTGTGAGTGGAGCCTCTTGATATTACCAATTATACAATGGACTTCTCAACTCCCTGTCTCATACACATATGTTGATTTAATTGCCTTGAATAAGTTTACTCACAAAATCCTATTCCAAGGCACTAAATCCTAAGCTATTTTGTGCACCCTAAAAATAAAATCATGACTAATCAATTTTAGTTTAAAGCATAAATTTTATTGGCCGTGGTTACTCAAAAATGTATGGAAGTGAAACTCATGGTGTTATGACTCGGCCATAAAATAAATATGGATATAATGCAAAGTCTATCTTTTGACTTTTCAATGAATGATACGATAATAAAAACAATGTAGTCTTCAATTTCAAATCTGCATTTCATAAGTAAAATATGATCTTTCGCTAAATGTGCTAAGCTAATGATGAAAATTCAAAGACAAAAATGCCAACCAATGCAAAATGCCTATTTTTTTTTGTATTTTCAATATTCTAAAAAGAAAATGCCTGGACTGATAAGCAACTTGACAGATGAATTCTATAGTGTATAAAAGAAGTAAATCAAGCAGAATACCAGGCAACCAAGAAACAACCTAGAAACCAAGGAAAAACTAAAAATAGAAAACAAAGAGAAAGACTATGCCCAAAAATTCAACTCCAAACAGACTTCCTTTCATCCCAGATAATCTCAATAGGCACTACAGAGACTTAAAAAGGTTCAACAATCTTTAAATCCTACCCAACAGTCACTCAACCAAGCAAACAAGAAAGGGGAAGTGGTATACGCGTCTGTTCAAGAGAATAGAGCGTACATACGCTTCTTGCAGTGAGACATCAAGCGTGTATACGCGATTGTCAAGCCAAAAGGGGCATATATGATTTAAAACAAGGCTAGGCAAGGGTAAAAGGTTGAAAACTCAGACTCAAAGTGAACAGGATCTGTCAAGCAGTGTTGCAACAAGAAACACAAAGGAAAAAGAGCAATGTAAGAAGAAAAAGTAATTCAACCCTTAGAAGGAAGATCTCTCCCCAGTGGAGTCACCATTTTTGTTACAAGGGAAAAACTCTCTATGGCCAAGGGTAAACCACAACAGACAGGTATGACTGCAGAAATCAACTCAATTCCAACATATGCTATATATACTAATGTGCAATACAAGAAAGAGGCCTACCTTGATCTAATGTTTGATGATGTTCCATTGTTCAGCACTTTGACCCAAAGCTTTATCCCTGCAAGAAATTCTCAACAAACAAGCAAAGAAAGTATATAGTGATGATATAAAAGGGGTTAGCACATCAGATAGCATAATCCATTAATAAAAATTACAAACATGCCCATGGATAATAATCATATATTTGCAAGATACCAATAGGACAGGAAAGGAGTATTTCTATTAATAATTGATCAACAGAAGTGTCAACAGTATATACTTCCGTGTCGGCACGGTTCGAAACCAAGAAACCAAATTCCTTCCAACTGGGTCTCCACCACTTCAATCCTCCACCAAAGGCAAGCTCATGAGAAAGAGGTCCTCTCAATAATAAGGGAAGAGCTTGGGGGATGAACACTGTGTTCAGACTTGAGGAACAAAGGGATGCAGACTCAATATGAAGTAATTTCTCCAGAGTAACTTTGCTCTCAAAGTTGAATGCTTTCTCCTTCTTTTCCATAGTTCAAAATTGTGTTCTTATAGCCTCCAGGATGAAACTGAAGGGCCGAGTCAAAACATTTCCAGTATATGGAAGACCAAGGATCAGAGATCTTTTGTCATGACATGGAAACCCGACCTCATTTTGTATTTTTTGGCACAAATCTCGATATACGTGAGATGTAATGGAGCATAAAGCATATACGCATTTTGCATAGCATTTAGGGAGTGTATATGTGGAAAAATGTATATTTTTAGCTTTGGATTCATCAAAAAGGGATAAGAAGTCTACATAGGGAAATGGAAAAAGGCCCTCTATGCAAGATAACAATGGTGAGGCAAATCTTTCTATAACATCTCCTTCCTTGAAATTCTTCCTCTTGATATGTCTATCATGCCATGATTTGTCCCTTTCTTTCTGTACCTCTTGGTGAAACCCTATTAGAATCCTATCTTCTTCCATGATCATCAACTGACTTGTACTGCTCCTTGCTCTGTCATGTTCGTAATTGTTGCTACGCTCAGACTAGGTACCAAAAATTCTAATGGCACCACCGCTTCTTATTCATACACCAATCTGAATGGTGTTTTCCCTGTCAATTTTTTACATGTGGTCTTGTATGCCCACAGTACTACTGGTATCTACAATTCCTAATCGTCCCTGTTGACATTGCAGATATTTGTCAGTGCATTCTCTAGGATCTTATTAAAGGCTTCCACTATTCCATTTGCTTGAGGATGATATGGTGTACTCTTTTGATGATAAACTTCAAACTCCTCAGTCATAGCCTTAATAGTTTTGTTAATGAAGTGAGTGCCTTGGTCGCACATCAAAATATAGTGATCACTTGCTCAAACAAGAAGTGTGTTTTTTTCTCCGTGCTACAATCTTTTGTTGGTGTTGCTTCTGCCCATCTTGTTAAGTACTCTATCGTAGTAATAATATACCTTGCTCCTAACCTTTTGTTGGTGGGTTAATTGGTCCAACAAATTATATTTCCCATTTGTTGAATACCTACAAGGTTATTTTTGGCCTTAGGGTCATATCATCCCATCTATTAGGTTTACCAACCCTATGACACACATCACATCTCTAGCAGTATTACTTTGAATCTCCATGAGCAGTCGTCCACCATAGTCCTACGTGCAATACCTTCCACACGATATCTTTTCCTGCATAATGTCCACGTGCTATTCCCTCATGGGCCTCTGCTAAAATCCTAGGTCTTTCATGTTCTAATACACATCTTCTCAGGATGTTGTCTGCACCCATATTGTATAAGTGTCATGCAATCAATTGATATTTTGCAGATCTGACTACTAGATTTTTCTTCAGTGCAGTGTTGAATTCTTGTGGCGTAGTCACTGTACTCAAGTATTGAATGATGTCTGCAAAATATTCATCAGCTGTTTGGAATGAAAATAACTGTGCATCAGGGAAGTTGTCCTCTAGATTCATAGGTTCCTCTCCATTGGTGATCCTTGATAGGTGATCAAGTCATGTATTCAACTTCCCTATTTGGACTATCACTTCAAAGTCAAATTCCTGGAACAACAATAACCATCTACAAATTCTCCCCCCCAACACTAGCTTGTTGACTAAGTATTTGAGAGTTGAATGATCTGTAAACATCTTGAAATGTTTTCCCAATAAGTAATGTCTGAACTTCTAAAGAGCATAGACCATAAATAATCCTTCTCTCTCTGTGGTATTGTAATTCTGCTATGACTCTGACAATTTTCTGCTAGAAAATTCTATAGGACGGTCTGATTCCCCTGCTCATGGTTGCGCCAGAATAGATCCAATATGTTTGATGCATCTACATGTACATGGAATGTCTTTTCCCAATCCGGGAATACTAGTATTGGTGCAGTTACCATCTTCTCTTTTAGAGTGTCCAATCCTCGCTGGCAGTCCTCATTCCACTGAAACTTGCTATCCTTTCTCAACGGTTTCTCCATTGGCGCAGTGATTTGCGCATACCATTTTATGAATTTCTTGTAGTATCTTGTGTGTCCCAATTTTCCCCTTAACTAGCATACTGATTTGGTTGTGGTATATTAACAATTACTGCAATCTTGGAAAGATCTACTAGCAAGCCTTGTTTGCATACTATATGGCCCAATAGTATCCTAAAGGTTGTTCTGGAGATGCACTTCTTGATGTTTAATGATATCTGACACTGCCTGCAACTTTCTAACATTAGCCTCAACACCTCTACATGGTCTTTCAACAGAATGTAGACCGTCCAATCATCCAGATATACCTTTAGAAACTGATGGATGAATGATTTGAATGCAGCTATGACTACTCCGGAAACTATTGTTGGTGCATTATTCAGTCCAAACAACATGAATGTGTACTGGTAGGACCCCCATTCTGTGGAAAATGTGGTTTTGCACCTGTATTCTGGAGCTATCTTGATCTGATGGTAGCCTGAGAATCTGTTGGTGAATGAGTAAGCTTCCTGGCCTCCTACATTCTCCAACACCTCATTTGTGAAAGAAGTAAGGAAAGGGTCATGTAGGAAAGCATCATTCAACTTCCTCAAGTCGACGCATATCCTTATCCTACCTTACTTCTTCTCCTGAACTACCATAGGACTTACCCATTCATATTCCTCTACTGGTTCTATGATTCCAACCTCCAACATCTTATCAATTTTTTCTTTCACTTTTTGCTTATATATTGGGTTTAGTCTATAGGTTCTATGTCTGATCGGTCTTGCCTCATATATGAGAGGTATATTCATTTCACCTAGCTCTCCTACTATGCATTTCATTTTTGTGAATGGTGTTGGGAACAAGTCATTGTACTCGCGCATTAACTCTATTATGATTTTTACTGTTTGCTCATCCCAGTAATCTCCAATGCTTGCCATTTTGGGATTCTTAGTTGTCCCAATGTTGAATTTATTCATCTTTATTGGTACAATAAATACTTATGATTCCAGAGGTGGACCTTCCACCTTTCTTTCACCTTCAAATTTTGTTATCTGAATGTTTCACGGGTCATCTTCATCTGGTGATTCCACCTACACATGGTAGCATGACAATATTTCTTTTATTATCTATATGTTCTGTTGTTTCTCTTCTTTCATGAGTTCAACTTATGATTCTTTAATGAATATCACCCCTCTGATTTGTTTAAGTGTTGAGTCTATGTTGGGGTTCTGATTTTCAAATGAGAAAGTGACTATAAAATTTCGTTGTAATACTGTCAAGTTTGTAGTTCCTCTGCACAATTCTTGGTATGTATACCAGTTTGTTGGAATCCCTTCTAGTGTGTGAATAAAGTGATGATGTCATTCCTCTAGTGGTGTCATCCTCCACAATGTTCTGTAATTGTCTAAGTGTTCTGCTGGTACCCCCTATCCGTCGTATTTCTGCAGTTGGTTGCTTCCCTGTTCTGCGTTGTTGTAGGAAAATTCCCTTGTGGACAGGTGAATGACCTCTTGGATCTTAGACCCCTATGACCAAGACATAAAAATTCTAACATTGAACACTAGCATTTCTTTAAATGTAGATAAACTAGTCCAAAGTAAAGAGGAAGAAAACATGAGTACCTTTTACTGAAGTTTGTCCTTGCTCAATCCAGGTTGAACTTGATCTTCAAGCTCCCTTTAATGAGTTGTGTCATTCAATAGACAACAAAGACAATGCATGCTTCCTATTCTACCAAGATTAGTTTAAACTATATTTATCAAAAAGAGACAAGCCCATGCAAATGTACACAAACTTGAAGGAAACAGGCCAAGCATATATATTAATGAGAAAATAAAAAGGTACTTACAATCTGTAGATGCATATGCAACAACCTCACCAAGTCCTCCTCATCTAAACCCTTGCTCAAAATATCCATGATCAAAATGACAATACTTTTCATTGATATTCTCCTCCTTTTTCACCATGAGAATGCCTCCTTATATAGGCTTTGAGAGGCTCAACCACCTTAGCTAATCTTGGAATAGGTTGAGGATATGACTCCATTAGTTGTGAGATTTCCCTTAGATCCAAAATTTAGCTCGGATTCGAGCTAAACTAACTCAAATGTTTCTTAGATGTTCTTAGAGATAAGGGGGATTCATCCCCAAAATTACCTCAACAGATTGATGCTCCCTCA
>SNQJ01S0077650.1:36419-47552 GCA_010110895.2 Picea sitchensis | reverse complement strand
CGGGGTGCATCTGGGGTACCTATGAGAAAATATAATGCTTTGATGAAGATTTTTTTTTATTGCAACCTGTGAGAGTAATTTTGTTTTTGATACATTGTTTAATGTGTTGAAACATTATTTTAAGTATTAAACTTCTTGCAATAGATTATTCATTAAATGGTTTGTTGTTTGCCTTTGGTTTTACCTTTATTATGTCACTTGTCTGTCATTGGTGCAATAGTAGCCAAGGATAAATCTCATCCAGAGCATCTCTCCAATCTCACCATGCTCTTGCCTTGGTGAAAAAACCCTCTAACTGATCAAAATATTGAAAAGAACAAGCATTCCAAAGTTGTGGTGGCCTAGCTCTGCTCTTTAGCAGTCAGGTGCATATTTTAGGACCAACAGTAACTATGAATTTCTTTAGATAGCTCTAGAGGAACTTCAATCAAAGAATAGAGAAAGTGAGTCATACTTATAGTTTCCAGGATGTGTTTGCATAAGAAAAGCATAAAAAAGCTAAAGAGAAATCAATAGAGGGTTGTTGAAATAAAGTTATTGTACTGTCAACTTGAGTGTGAGTATAACAATGACGAACTTGAATTTTAATTTTTTGTGGTTGATAGCATATTTTCATTTGACTTCAGCTAGTATATATATATATATATATATTTATTTTTATTTTATTTTTTATCAAAATATTTCTAAAGAAGAACTTTGGTAATTTCATTAATCAAGTAAAATTGGTTAAATGAACTACATATTACATTTTCTCCACAAATCTTGCATTAAAAGGCAAGGAAGGTCCTTTATATTCCTTGAGGTCATAGAAAAACTACTAAGATCTTGAATCTATTATCCAGTCATAATCCAAAAACCAGGTCCATGAGAACCTTGAAGTACAACACCAAAGAACATGATCAAAAGTCTGGAAAACACAACACACGCAAAAATCAGCAAAGATTGGGCATTGTATCCCCTCTATAACCAAATTCTCAAACGGGCACCAATAAATTCGCCGATTTCTATATTACTATGAACCAATACCACTATGAACATTTGCTTCTGATATTACTATGAACCAAGATCAGATTGGCCTGACAATGTTTTAACACTAATAGTTATGGAAAATATTGTCAGCATCTAACTTAATGGAGTTTGGATAATGCAAATTTTGCAATATTATTGAAAATGCCTCATGCTTTTGTTCAGAGGAGTAGGCCATTTTGACACTTCAAATGATGGACCTGATTTATTTACAATTGGGTACTTTGTATCAGGTCTTTCCTCATGCTTCTCATTCTTGGACTAAACAATCTTATGTGTCTTCAGTTCACTTTGTCATGATAGTGAAAAACTTTATTCATATCTTGATTGGGTAACATGGATAGAGACAGATCACACTGTTTTGTTCCTTGTCAATGCATGATATGTAATTTTTTTTTTGGTTCAACCGATATGTAGTATGGCATTGTCCTCATTTAACATAAATTTTCTATGGACAAGGAAGTCACTTACCATGTAGATAGTCTTTTCCTTTTTCTGCAGGTATATTTCATATGGGAATTTTTTCAACCCACAAAGCACATCCTGTACAACAAGTTGTCTAACTGTATAGTGCACAAATGTGTTGCCGAGGTTTCGTATGACAACATTGACACAATGACTATATAGCTAAGGGAATTTTGCACCACATCGTATACAATCAATTGTTCCATCATTTATGAGCGCAGAGGCAGAAGCAGGAAAATTAAAATTGGAACATCAGCCTCGAAGGGGATCGAGTAGGAATTTGTTGCAACCAAAACACCCTCAATCTGCACACATGAGCATAGCAGTTAATATATTGAACAATAAAATATATATGTGTACAACAAAAATGTTTCACAAAACTATTGAAGGCATTTGTTTTTGTGCAAATTGTTGGTGGAGGTGCATAGGTATACGTACACCAATTTTGGAGCTAGTTAGTTTCTTGAGATCCTATACTATGTCTGTTCGCAATTCTGTTACAAATTTTTCTTGGGTTGTGCAAAAGATCATTTCTTTAACATCTCTTTTCTCCGTTATATTTTTTCACAACATAATTGAAAATTTCCCTTTATGCAATTATTGTTCCATTGAGGAAAATAAATTTCCATAGGTGTCGAGCAATTGTAAATGCACCATGGAATAGTTTAATAGTTGTGTAAGATGTCTGAGATATATGATCATGTCAAAGAAAAAGACAAAAAAAAAATGGGTATGGAAAACAATAC
The DNA here is from genome assembly GCA_010110895.2 of Picea sitchensis. NCBI lineage: Eukaryota > Viridiplantae > Streptophyta > Pinopsida > Pinales > Pinaceae > Picea > Picea sitchensis. The sequence goes on along the minus strand of SNQJ01S0077650.1, from coordinate 45,315 downwards.
CATTTCCTTGTCATTTTTCGAGTTTCGATCTTTTATATGGAGAATATGTTGCGATCCAAGTTTTCTTGCAAATGTGACAACTGCACCAATGGTTCCAATTGGGTAAATGTCACTGTTCTTTGCAAATTGGTTGATTGTTGTGTCCGGTACGAAATTATATTCTGAGAAAACCGCGGGAAATTTTTCGACAACACTTGTTTCATTGAGCGATATAATCTGATCACAATTACCATGGTCATATACTATTTTCGGTAATATATTGAAATTTGTAATGGATATCCCATTACCTAAAAAAAATATTCTCTACATGTTTCTGTACAAGTTGTGTAGGGATAGTCAGTGTAATTGTCATCATGGCTTCGTTGTTTGTCATGTCTGCATGCATAATGCATACACTTTTGTTTTCTTTGTGTAGGTAGGTGTTATACACGACCATTATGTCTCCAATGAACATTTTTCCATTTTGGCGGTTGATCAAGCCTTCTATTGATAGTATATTGGGTGGTATAAGTTTAGACCCGGTGACATTTTTTTGAATAGGAAAAGTAATTTGAAAGGAAGTTTGTATATCTTTTTTTATTTTTTATTTGTTTCATCAATGTACAAGCAGATGCACAATTTGGATAAAGTATGCAGGTTAGAGTTTTGTAACCATACCTCTTAGTCTATGGACCTTGCACTATGTTGGTCGTTTCAATTGTACTCGTCGATACTTCTTATGAACTAAAAATCATGTGTTGTAGATGACATCAACATATTTACCATGGCATATATGAATAAATAACTAATGATATTTATTTCCTAAACTTAGCAAGAGCATAATATATGAATCTTCACCTTTGGCCTTGTTGTTTTGTTGATGTTTGTGATGATTGACTACTCATGCCCATGTCATTTGTCCAACTTTTTCTGATGTAAACATGTCTACATCAAACATGATAACAACTAAATATGCATATGCATTATATATTTTTCATAATTGATATGGATGTACATTAAGCACATGCATTGTGTTTGATTTACTATTACTGTTGGTATACCTTTTGGAAGATTGTACTTCATCCTCCTCTGTTCTAGCACATAAGACTTCATCCTCTTGTTCAATTAGTTTGTTTGTTTCCAATGTAGCAATAAAGAGAATACAATGGAGATGAAGCTAAGTTGCTATGTAGGAACATATGTAAAAAGATTAACAATTTTATTTGTTTCAATGTAGTAGCACATAAAATACAATTCACATGAAGATAAGTTAATTTGTAGGAAGATATGTAGTATATAAATATAAAAAAATGAGTTTCAAATCAATAGAATAAATATCCATAGAATAAATGAAATACAAAGCAATGGAGTATGGAATGACGGTAGAATCATTCACCTTCATATGTCTTCTTCTACATTTCTGGTTAAGAGTTATTCGTCTTGTCTAGTTACTCAGTTTGTTTCAATGAAGGAAAGTACAAAATACAATGAATATGAATATAAGTTGGTATGTAAGGAAAAACAAGGAATATGTACATATAGTAAATTAGAATCAAAGGAATAGAGTAATAGATATTGTTAGAAGCATGTACCTTTTTTTTTCGCGATCCATGTTTGTGGTTATATAGAATCGTTTCTGCCCAAAATCTATTACAAACTAGGAAAAATCAAGAAGTTGGATGATCCTAGCTGAATAATTTGGTTTTGTGCAACAAATTAGCCAGATATGCTTTGAGACATGGAAATATGATTTTGTAATATGCATGATGTATATTTCATAAGTCAAGTACAATACAAATTGTATTGTGATCATACCAGTATGTGTCTAAGATAAAGAGGGTGTATTTTGAAATGGGCACATTTGACCATACATGGTCAATAAGTGCACTTTGTACATAGTTTATCTTATCCAAAAGAAAACGGAGACTATAAATGCACATGTAGTTTTCCAATTCTTTTGTTCTGGCATTATTTTGTAGCATGTCAATATTGAAGTCTCCTAGAATGATAATGGTTTCGTTCAGATGTAAATGTTATAATGCATTTGAAACAACATTAAATATGTTGGGAAATATTGCATGCAGAGCGACATAGAGATTGAATATTGCAATTTCTTATTCATGGAAGATTACTCTTGCTAATACGATCTCAACATTTGTGTCTTCGAAATGCATATGGTCCAAAATTGTTAAATGTTTTTTCACTAATATCATCACTCCATGTGTAATGTAACTTGATATGCAATTGTGATTTGGAAATTGCTTGTTTTGCATGCATAATGTCATGTATGTTTCTTGCAAGAACAAGATATCAAATTGCATTGTGTCATAGTCATTGAGTATATCAGTCATATGTGCATGTAGGTTGCACGTGTTAAGTGAAAGAATTGATACAAATGAGTTTGTTTATATGGATTGGTAATCATATTGTAGATGCCATTTTGCACTAGTCCGAAGGCATTGCATCTCAGTATCAACTTTATATTTGACTTTGAAGTTATATTTTGTAAGAGAGATTAGAAAATACAAGAAGTCCATGCTTCCGATACGTGACAGAGCTGTGTATACAAGTCCATGTATTCGTATTCCATCATGGTCGAACACAAAACTATCAAGTGTTATCTCTTGTGATTTGTGGACTATACATGCACATGGAAGTTTAAATGGAAACTATTTTTGAATCTTCAATTGACCTTTCTTTTTCGATGTCGATACTAGTTTTGATATTTATAATATTGGTGTCCAATCGTGTGAAGAGTTTGAATTATATAGATAAACTAACTTGTTTTCTTGTCGATGGCCAATATGTGGGTCATTGAAATTAATCCAGAGGACATCAACTTTTTTTGTTTTTGTATAAACTTTGAGTATTCCATCTACACCATTCACCAAGCCATTCCGTGAATCGTAGTTGCAAGCATACATTTCAACTAGCATGTCTAATTTTAGGACAAGTTGCAAAAGAAAAGTGGTTATATGTTGATGACATGGTACATTGCCATGGTTGTCTTCTTCAAGGTCAATTGAATTGATGATAATATCATTGTCAGGAATAAGAGATAGCATGTACCTGTTATGCATTGCAACATCCTTGTTCTTGTAGAACAGGTAAGAGACGGTTGGGTCTATTGGTGGAGGTTGCATGTACCTTTAACTGATATATGTTAAGTCATCACATGTTTGGTTGTTTGTCCGCATTTTATTCAGAATTGCAATAAATGTTTCATTTGTCTAGCACATTGTAGTATGTAATTCAAAGAATTTTATATTGTCTTTCCAAAAGTCATGCATCATTGTTTGCATATTGACTATAGGTTGTTCAAATATCAGACAATCTTGTATGGGTTGTGCCTGGTAAATATCACCACAGAATATCATGTTAATTTCCCCAAAGTATTTGTTGTGCACATGCTTTATGTTTCTCAGATGATTGTCAATGGAATATAAGAAGCGAATTCCAATCAAATATCCCTCATATATGAAGACAAGTTGTAATTCATCATAAAGCTTAGACAAGGTATCTAACATTTCCTTGATAAGTGGAAGAAACTGTGACTTGTTAAAAGGCATTAAAAATGCAGAGTGGACTATTGTTCCAATTGCATTATATGCAGCTTTTCCTGTATATGCAACTATTAGTCCCTTTGGTTTCATATGGTCAGTCAAACTGTTTGAATCATAGATTCGTATAAGAATTTGGAATGGCGCTTTCTTTGTGAATGTATTTCCTATTCATGCCCCACCTGTAAGGAACAAGTGCACATGAGTGCGCATGTTTAAGCATTTTTCATTGCAATGTCCATTAGGATCACTTGTTGTTCTTGATTCAACAGGTGTCTAACTCTGTAGTATTCTTTATTTTTGATAAATAAAGGATGTTTTGTGACTTGAAACCCAAGATTGATATGTTTTCCAATGACGGTTGCTCGAGGAAAAGGACAAACTGCTTGCAAGTCATAGGACTCACATAGAGTTCTAGTTGTTTTATGGTTTGTTAATGTCTTATCAATATTGTCAGGGTTTTATAGTTCATCAAGTGCACTTTCTAAATCACCCCATGTTGGGTTGACATTGTATGTTAATCTAGCCTCAATGGTTTGTACTATAGTCTCATAAGCAATATATGTAGTTTCCCATGTAGGGAAGTTATGTTTTAATGTGTTTTCATTTTGATCAAATGGAACGCACAACAATAGTTTTTCTCTACATAAGTTTTCATAGTCGATGTATTTGTTTTATTTGACAAAGCGTATTACATTTGTTTTTTTTCTTTTTGATATCAATGCACCATTTTTTTTTGTAATGTGATACAAACTATGCAAGGAAGATATGCTTAATATGAGGTGGAAGCTAGAGGTAGTAATCAATAATAGAGTAGAATATCACGTCCTATGAATTATCAATCTATTTTTCTAGCAAAGATGGTGGTTTAAGCATGAATTTGGATGTGTCAAGTAGGATGTGTTTATGAAGACACATTTCCTTGAACTACAGTTCATAGGAAGGGAAAGTTCAATGTGGACTGCTTGTTGAGCAGAAATTTGTTGAATATTAAGTAATCTATTGTCAAGTGTATGTATCATTTGCATAGCATCAATTTGACTTTTTTCATGTTCTTTGTGTATTCTTCTTAATGCACTTGTCATATATTTTTCAACCTTTGTCATGTACGAGGTACAATACAATGTTGCACCATATGCATTGTGGACATACTATGCATCTGTATTTGCATTCCACATAATTAGCATGTCCTTGGAGAAAATGTTTTTCCAAATATGTGAAAGTTTTCATTTAAGGAAAATTGTTGGTTATTTAAGTGTAGATTGTATCACTTGGATGTACTCATCTTCCGTTAGATTTAGTTCTGGCAAGAAGTATTCAAATCTCATTAAGTCATCAAAGTCTTGTTGTTCTATAAATGCGAACAAAGATTTTGATTTCTCAATGAGAACATTGTCCTCTAAACTGATTGGTTCTATGATTCTTGTTGTTTTCATTGGTGGCACAGCGAATTTGTATCTGCAATGTGCATTCTTTTGTTTTTTATAGCTTCTTGTATGGTAATTTCTATGAACTTTAGCAAATTCTGGATCCAAATGGTCTATGTTGCATGTTATGTATTTGTCTAGAAATTGCTCGATTTGTGAGTTGTTGTCATTTCCATAGACCGATGCACCCTCTATCCATAACAGTGTGTGGTCATGCTCACTCCCTCTATTTTAGAATTCAATCACAAAATAGTAGTCTGATATTTTTCCGAAGAACGTTTCATCATGACATATCAATTTCCTCAAAGCATTTACTTTATGTCTATAGTAACGAGTACATGCAACTGGGTATTTTCTTATGAGGTAGTCAATGTCATCATTTTCCAATGTATCAGTTTTGTTTTTCCTTTTCTTGTTCCTATACAATCCAGACACTGTAGTCACCAACGGACCCTAGTGATGCTCTACACTTGTAAATGTGATGAAAAAATTTGGGGGTCCTAATTGTCGGATCATTGCAAATATATTTTTCTTGTTTTGTTGCAAGTAGTTAGGAGAGATGAAAATGTTTTTGAAATATATGTATCCAATATCAGATTTTAGGATTTTTTCTAGGTTTTCTCTGTACTTGACATCTATGGTCAATAACTTTCTTCTTGTAGCTAGCCTTTTCTTATTCACACCCACATGCAAGAGATCATTTTCTCGGTTATTATGTGCATTGTTTGAAAAAAAAAATTGTTATGTGACAGGAGAAGTCATTGCTTGAATGTAGTAGTTTCCATCGAACTATTTTTTGTTAGCTGACTCATTCTATGATGTCACTAGGACGTGAATATCCATATAAAATTGTTGGAAAGTTCATTTCCTCAGCAAATTTTTCCTTGAATAGTCCAAGTGGACATTGCCCTTCAGGAGGTGCAATTTCGACAGCTTTGTCTTACAAGTCATGAATGTGTTGTGAGTTAGTGAATCCATGTATCAATGTTTCAGCAGGATTTTCATTCTCTGATTCATCACTCATATCAAATTCACTAGCAGTGTCAGAATTTTGTGCAGAGTTTTCATTTCCTTGTTCAAGAACATGGTTCCAGTTATCATTTATACAAATGTTTTGTGCTTTGTACAGGGCCCTGGAGAAAAAATTCATTTAATTATTTCTTGACAATGTGCACACACACTCTACCTGTTTTGTATTCATTCTTGTATTGCAAAAATCTTTTGAGAGCTACAAGAATTTTCATTGTATCACTTATGAATCGTGGAAGGTATTTTTGCACAAAATCTAATTGGACGGGAACATTAATAATTGATCATGTTAAGCCCATTTGGGGTCTTTTATAGCCCCAGGGTCTAATTTGTTAAAATGAAATTTGTAAAGACAAAAGTATATCTTCAAGTTCTATAAGTGTACTTACATCTGGTAGTGGTGTGTTACATCTTATTTGGCCAGGTGTTGTAAATTGTGGCAATTTTCCATTTTCAAGTGATCATTTTCATGGAAGACAAATTTTGCTAGTGGAAAATTTTCTATCATTTAGTGTGAGGCTGATGTATTATTTTTGCAAGTCAAGGGTGAAAGACTTAGAATTTTTTGCAAGATTCAATTCTTCGCAAATTGCAGATGCAATGGAAGGATTGTCTTTAATTTGTTTCATATAGATTTTCTTTGCATCTCTCTTTCCTAGACAAGGATGCATAGCAAGTGTTTGTCGGTTTTCAATGCTAGCAGTGCACAATGTTGGCTCTAGTCTATGATATGTGATTTTCCCCTCTCAGTCAGTATCATGAACTTTGTGGGATATGTAGTTGCATATGTTTTTCTCATGTATCTATTTTTTCAAAATGTGGTAGGTTAACTTATGGTTGTCACTCAAAACTAGTTTCACTTGTTGACAAACCATGTTGCAGGTGGAATCAACATTTTTTATGAGCATTTCCTCCTCACCATCTCGATGGTGAAAATGGTGATGTTGTTTTCCATTGGACATGTGATGTTTTTGTTCAGCAGTAAGTGTGTAAATGCACTCATGTTGTGCACAAACAACTTTTTTTAGGTTGTGATATGTTAGTTTGTGTTTCTTGGTCGAGCTCCCTTTCACCTAATAATGATCAATTGTAAAACTCAAAGGTCTAGAAGAAAGTGCACCATTGTATTTATTTCTTTCATGTATGAACTTTTTAAAGATGTGATAAGTCAATCTACATTTTTTGTTTAATCTCTATATGACCTTATGACAATTGGGATGATTTTCATCCTCCTTAGAAAATATGTGACACTTATGCATATTTGATGTGGTTTGGGTAGCATGGACAATGGATCTTGAACTGCAATTATTTCTTATCAAAGTTTTATAATGAATGTGTGGCATACCTGTTTTTGACAATATGATGTCAATTGTTCGATCATAGTTTGAATCAATACAATACAAATGGACAACATTGTCTGAAAGGTTTGACCAGATCTGGATATTTACTCTAAATATGATATATATCCATTGTAAACAAAATGTACCACCCTCTATATTTCCTTTCTCATATGGCATTGCCATGTTTACAAGGTATTGTTTCCAACTTCCAATTGTTGGCATACTTTCTATGAGATATGGTAGAAGTTTTTGATGCAAGCAAATAAATTCCTGTTGACTGCCACCTATAATTACATTGCAAAAGGATTTCACAGTGTAAAGGATCATTGAGTGCACATCAAACTCAGTTTCTATCAAATAGAAAATTGCATCAAATAGACTATGTCCACAAGTAAATGCAATATTTGTTTCTATGTGCAATCCATGAGAGTGTATATGATGCATAATTTGTTTTCAATGTGATTGAATATCTTTGCAGGTGAGGGACAAGTAAATATCAGATCCTACAAGATTGCATATGGATAATTTTTTATAGATAAGTGGTTCATAATGACCACTTAGAGGATTGACATCATGGAATAAGATGCAATATGGATCTCTAGATGCAGTTTTGTTGAATATTAGATATCTTCTTTTTCTTGTTAATGAACAAATTCCAATTGATATATTCAACCACATGATCAACCACCGTATACAAAATGTATCTCCCCAAAGTCCTCTCCCATGTGGAGGCAGAGTTTCATATGTATACAATCACATCTTTGAAAGATACATATTGAAATCATGTATTCCATGCAATTGACAAAGAAAATCATATGCCAATTCATATTGATATGATTCTAATGCCTCAACATTTCCATTTTCTAAACAGGCCAAGAAATGATCTATCAATACATTACGCAGCTCGGTCAAGGAATAACGGATGTGCAATATAACTTGAAATGCATCGAAAAGGCAATCTCCCGCAGTATACGAGAATGCATCTAATCTTAAAAGGGCATTGTTATACAATACATGGTCAATGTTTTCATGTACAATGGAGTCTGTATCTATTTGATAACACTCAACATCTATTAATTTCTCCATATTTTAAGTTGTGATTTTCAAGATGTTTCTTATCTATGTTTAGATAATATGCAAATAGAAAAAAAAAGATAGCTATAAGATCAGAACTGCATACCAATTTTTCTATGTATCCTTCAAACTTTTTCTTTTTAAATTTAGTGCTTTGTGGTTGCTATAGCATATGACAAACAAATAAAGCTATAGTTACTGCTCAACCATATAGAAGAGATAATGAAAATAAAACAATTGTATAAATTTTCTCATTATAGAGACTAAGTATTTAGGACATATATTTTTTTAACTTATTTTAGTTGTGCATCTTATAAGCTGTAGTGTACCCTTCACTACCCAGGTTTCCCAACCTCTAAGTTTACCATTCCTTACATGGAATTATAAGCAAATGCATTTAATATAATTAAATACGTTTAAAACTCAGAGTAAAATATATGGGTACTGCTATATTAAATGTTCCATAGCATTTATGTTTAATTCATTT
>SNQJ01S0077650.1:0-26504 GCA_010110895.2 Picea sitchensis | reverse complement strand
ATGTAAAGTTTGGATTTTTTTTATAATCATGTATCAATTTACAATGTATTATTTTTATAATATTTTAAAATTATTTAATTTACAATAAATTATTTTTAAAATATTTTTAATCTAGTAAATTTAATAATTTTTTATGTCGAATTTAGTCTTTTTTGTTTTACTAGGGTAATGTATCAAGCACTTCTACTTAGGTATGAATGTGGAAAAAAATAAAGTTTATGATGATTAAATCTAACAAGATCACCTACAATAATTTGGTATACGAGAATAATTTCTTTGAGGAAGTGCCCTAGTACAAGTATTTTGGAATCAATATTCATAACAAGCTCAATTAGATGTGTAGCATTAAGAAAAGGATAAATGGAGGATGTAAAGTTTGTTATGGGCATGGAAATAATTGTAAATGAAGAGACCTTTGGGTATGAGATTTAAGAAAACGCTCCTCATTGAGACTCTTGTCACTCCTGTTATCTTATATGGATGTGAATTATTGGGATGCAATATCTCCCAAGAATCCTGGAGAAATACATAGGAGATTCAAAAGAATTTAATAACTTATAATCTCTAAATTAACAGAAATACATGTTATCCTATCATCCTCATCGAAGCCATTATTTCCCCCATTGAGAGAACAACTATGATTACATGCTTAATGTACACGAACAAGATTAACAACATGGGTAACAAGAGGCTCCCCAAATTTGCTTCAGACTTTATCCAAAGTCACCAACAACTCAAGTTGGGATGGCATAATGATATGAAGTCTTCGCTAAATCATTGGGGAATAAAACAACATGCCCAAGAAACCCAAGGAAATGACCAGTAAGTATCTTTCACATTATCCTAGAGATGTGAACAAATGTTTTCAATTCGCACCAGGCTTATAGAATAACAATAATGCTAATGATAATAGTCTACATCTTAAATCATAAACTGTATATGCTTTAGAAATTTTTTATGTTATGTTTGATGTAGGTAGCACTAAAGACTTACGAATCTAGAACCTTGATTGAATATCTCATGTTGCAGTGTTACAGTGTAGAAAAACAATAGACTGTGTGGCCTGAGTACAATACTGCAAAGAAAAACAAGAGACTATGATGAAAAGCAAGAACCTGCATGGAAAAACAAGAACCTGCACGAAAAAATACCATACGAAAAAAATAAAAGGGACGTGAAGAGAACATTTGATTAAGGGAAAAGGATGAGATAAATAATCTAGAGCAAACCAAGAAAATCAAGAACATGACAAGAAATCCTAATGACTGGTACAACTGACTAGAACAACTAGCAGTGTGCAGTCACATGTTGTGGAGGTTACAAGTAACACTCCCTCTTAAACTCAACATTTACAAACATCAACACTAATAATTCACAAGTGTTGTCTTTGAAAATAAAAAATGTTTTTTCCCAATGGATTTGTAAAGATGTCTAGGAGTTGATCTTCTGAGCCACAAAATTGAAGAGTGATTTCACCATTATTGACTAGCTCGCATATGAAGTGATAGCGAGTGTCAATGTTTTTTCTTCTCTTATGAAAAACACGGTTTTTTTTATAAAGCAATTGTTGAAGTATTGTCACAGAGGATAGGAGTTGGCTCCTTTTTGTATGTGACATGTCATTCAATAGTCTTCATAGCCACACAACTTGACAGGAGGCTGAGGTAGCAGTGAGATACTCTGCCTCTACAAAAGATATTGAGACAATGGGTTTCTTCTTTGATGCCCAAGAAATCAGATTCATTCACAGGTGAAAAGCATACCATGAGGTGCTTTTCTGGTCATCTAAGATGCATGTAAAATAATTGTCAGTGTAACCAAAAAGATGATTATTTTCATATTGAGTGTACCATAAACAAAAATTTAGAGTGTGAACAACATATCTCATAATCCTTTTGGCCATTTTCTAGTGAGAATCTTTGGGATATTCCATGAACTTGGAAACAAAGATGGATGCATACATAATAGTAGGCCTCATTGCTGTAAGATACAACAAGGTGCCTACTCAATTTTTTTACAAAGTAGAATCCACTGTAAGGCCTTCATCTTGCTTGCTCAATTTTGTGCCTAGGGGTATAGGAGTTTCTATTGGATTGTAGTCTTCCATGCAAAATATTTTGACGATGTCTACTACATACTTTTTCTTATAGACAAAAATCCATTTTGTTGATTGGTAAACCTCAATCCCTAAAAAATATTTCACTATGCCAATATCTGTCATCTGAAACTTAGATTGCATCGCATATTTAAAGCTGGCTAACTCAATATTTTCAGTATATATCATGTCATCAACATATAGACAAACAACCATAATTTTACCTTGTTGATCTATTTTGGTGTATAGAGTTGGCTCATTTTGGCTTCTGTTGAAACCACTCTTCATTATGTAGGTATCAATTATGTTGTACCGATCTCTTGGAGATTTCTTTAAGCCATACAAGGATTTCTTAAGCAGATACACTTTGGTTGGTTTCTCTTTGACTTCAAATGCAAGTGGTTTTTCCACATATACCTTTTCTTCTAAGACGCCATCTAAGAAGGCTGACTTGAAATTCATCTGGTATACTTGCCATTTTTATTGAGTTGTTATGGCTAAGAGGTTTCTTACCGTGTCCAACCTTGCTACTGGAGCAAAGGTTTCACCATAATCAATTCCTGGTTGCTGTGAGAATCCTTTTGCAACAAGTCTTTCTTTGTTTTATTCAATCTTCCCTTTTCATTTAGTTTAGTCTTGTAAACCCACTTGATACCAATACTTGTCCTATGCCTGGGAAGATCAACAAGATTCCATGTCTTGTTCTTCTCAATAGATTCAATCTCTTGGTTCATGGCTTGAACCCAATGTGGCTTGTTAGGTACCTCTTTAAAATATGTAGGTTGACATGACATTAATGAAAAAATATTGTGTTGATTAATATTATCCAACATTTGATGGATTTCTCTCAAGCTTCAAGTCCGTTGATTTTGGACTTTAGAGGATGAATTTCTTCTTGAAGAAGAGTTGTCCTGAGAACTTTCAGGTTGTCCTTGTACCTGCAATCTTCGAAGGGAACGATGATGTGTTTGTTGTCCTGAATTTTCTGTGTGTTCAAGAAGTGGAAATAATGGATTTTGATGGTCCATAGGCCGATTTCCATACTCACTCCAAAACTTTTTTTTAAGAAATTTGACATCTCTGCTGAGAATGAGTTTCTTTGAAATCGGATTGTAGAGACTGTAGGATTTGGATGTCTCACTGTAGCCAACAAAAAATCATTTCTCACTTCGATTATCAATTTTCCTCAATTCGAAAGGTATGTGAGTGAATGAAATGCATCCAAAGGTCCTAAGATGAGAAACATTCAGTTTTGTCCTAGTCCATGCTTCTTGAGGTACCTTCATATTGACACTAGTAGTTTGGGATCTATTGAGGAGATAAATTGAACATGCTACAACTTCAGCCCAAAATAAATTTGACAAACATTTATCTATGAGAAGGCTTCTTGCCATGATCATTATAGTCTAGTTTTTCCTCTGAGCCACTCCATTTTGTTGTGGAGTATTTGTGGTTGTGGTTTGCATGATTATGCCGTGTGCTTTGCAGAAATTTGCAAATTCTTTTGAAAAATATTCTCCTCCTCCATGTGACCTGAGTACCTTTACCTATTTCCCACTTTGTTTTTCATCTTCAACCTTGAACTCCTTGAACTTTGCAAAGTTTTCATAATTGTGTCTGAGGAAATAGATCCATATTTTCCTACTAAAATCATCAATAAACGTTAAAAAATAAAAGATACCACATATTGAATTTGTTTGCATTGGTCCACATAGGTTAGTGTGAACCATCTCTAAGTGTTGTTTGTCTTGAGTGGAGGACTTTGGAGAAAATAGTTCTCTTATGTTTTTCAAGAATGCAAGACTCGCATGGGGATTTTTGTTGTTTGAAGATAGGTATACCTTTGACCATGGAGTGCTTCTGCAAGAGACTTAGAGTTTAAAAGGGTATATGTCCTAATATTGCATGCCAAATCACAGTTTCATTGGGGGTGGATGCACTTTGTGCATAGGATTGGGTAAGATTTGCAGTTCTAAGGGTGAGGGGAAACATTCTATTCCTATTCATGTGGATTTCAAAAATCAATTTTATGATGGGAGTTTTGTCATATATCCTACATGATGCTCCTTCAAAAAGTACCTTATAGCCATGTTCAACTAGTTTTCCTACACTTGGCAGATTATGTTTTATATCTGGAACGTGATAGACATCGTGGATGTCTTTCTTTACATCTTGTTTAGTGAGAATATGTACAGTTCCTTTTCCTTGAAATTTGACTAAAGAGTCATATCCATGATGAAATAGAAGAATCAATGCAAGAAAGTAAATATTTGTTACTTGTCGGGTGATTGTTTCATCCATTGTCTAGCAACCAAAGGTCTTTGTGTTGTTCTTCAGTCTTGTGGCATGAAAGAAACATATCATTTGAGGTTTCTCCTTCATCACTTGAGACATGTGTTCTTCCTGAGTGTCGATATTGTTTTGTATTCCTTCATGGAGATTCATAGTGCCTATACCTTTTGTAGTAATATCATTGTAGGCTTTCTTTGTCATTGGATCTCCTCCCTCTACCTCTTTGAGGATGGAAATTCTAATTCTGATTTTGATGTGTGTGACCTTCACCTAAGTGATGGTTTCTTGGACTTATTCCTCTTCCTATTTGACCTCTTCCTCTACCTCTTTATCTCCCTTTGTTGAAGGATAATTGTGTCTTGAAGGAATTGGTGATTGATTCATCTTCAAGATGTAGTCTGGCCTCATGTGTCAACAAAGAACCCATTAGTTCATCTGTTGAAAAATTTGGCAGATCCTTGGATTCAAGGATGGTTGTAACGACCGTCTCAAATTTATTTGGAACACTTATGAGTACTTTCTCAACAATCCTCTGATCTGGGATGGCCTCACTAGTTAACCTAATCTGGTTCAAAATCCCCATGACTCTAGTCATAAATTGATCAACATTTTTAGACTCTGTCATTTTTAAGGTCTCAAAATATGTCCTCAAGATCTGTAGCTAGATTGTTTTAACCTTGTCATTTCCATGGTAGGATGTTCTTAGGATTTCTCAAGCCTGTTTTAAGGTACCAACACCTGTGATTTCTGAGAAAATTGAGTCATCTACTGAGTTCGAATATTGGACTTGGCCTTATTCTCTCTTTTCGTCTATTGTGCCCGAGCATTTCTCTGTTGATTGGTCAAGGAAGCTAGAACTATTGGATCTGGTTCCACATAGACATGATCCACTAGATCCTAGCACTCTTGTGATTGTAATAAGGATCTCATTCTAAGTTACCAAATTCGTAGTTCTTCTCAAGAAGAATTGGCCCTAAATTGTTTGAGTTGGCTATTTTTTTTGCAAAAAAGATTCATAACAAAAAAAATTAATGTAATTTTGGTGCCCTTTCGCAGGCATAAAAAAAAAATCACCATTGATTAAGAAAAACGTGGGTTAATTTACAATAATAAAAAGAATTACCATGGAATAGCGCGTGATAAAAAAAAAAATCGATAACAACCACCAAAAATTTGCAAATCTTTTGCATAAAAAAATATTAAACCTCTTGAGCATTGAGATCAAGATTTTGAAATCAATCTTTGCGCTTTCATATAATTTTCTTCATTGGAGAAGTCTCCTTTTCTCTTTGATATTTTCTCTAACTCAACAATTCACGAGTTTGATGGGATCCAGTCCCTTTGGCATCTCTACGATCCCTTTGGTTTGTAAATTGCCTCCAATCAGAAAAGCATCGGAAACTTATAGAGTCTCCTCAGATCCAGAAGATTGCATGATCTCCTTGGATCTAGAGTGCGCATGATATTTCACTCTGTGTGCTAGCCAAACGGATGTCCAGCATGCTAGGAATACTTATACTCCGCATGATCTCCCTCACCAAGCTCTGGAATGGCTCATACACATGCCTGTAGAGTGTGTGCGTGATTTGGAGTGTTCCTTTGTGAGATTTAATCTATTTGAAAGATCCTTCTCTAATTTTAATTATGCCAGCGATTTTCGGTTTTCGATGCACCACTGCCTTGAATGTTTCTCCCCTCTCTTGATTCGACATCTCCATTTGGCATCGAGAACCTCCAAGAAGAATGTGCAGTGAATCTCGTTGGGCGCTCTTTCACTCTGCATGAGAATGAGTTTTCCAAGTTGCACTACGCAGACCTCTTTCAAAACTGGAGTGGAAGGTCCGCGCTCTTCCTCCTTGGATCGGGCTGCTCTCCAGGCACTGTGGAGAGTCTCACATCCCAAGATCTTATACCATGAGAAAAACCGTAGGATGTGCGGCCTAAGAAACTACGCAGACAAACAAGAGACTGCGTGGACAAGCAAAAACCTGTGCAGAGAAAGAAGAATCTGAACGGACAAATAAGATACAACATAAATAAAAGGAATGTGCAGAGCGCATTTGATTAAGGGAAAAAGGGTGAGCTAAATAAGCTCCAGCTAAACAAGAAAATCAAGAACCTGACAAGAAATTCTAACGACTGGTACAACTAGCCAGAACAACTGACATTGTACAATCACATCTTGTTGAAGTTATAACTAACATATCATCTGTCTCATGTTGCAGTGTACAAGCCCACTTACCAGTTAATAACTTGTTCAAGAGTCAAGTTGATTTGAGCATGTGATGGAGGATCAAGTTGTGCTTCATGTAACGTGCTTTCTGAAGCCCTCCTTAGAATGCCCTTCCCTATCCATAAAGGATGGTCATGTGACCTGCTTCCTGAANAAAGTAAAAGAAGGGATGCATTTGATAAGTTGGAAAAAGATTGCAAAACCAAAAATGACTGGTGGGTGGGGTATTAAAAATATTTTTTCCTTTGGAAAATCTTTGGCGGCTACAATTTTGTGGAATTTCCTTATGGTGCCTGGTCTTTCGCATGAGGTGATACTTAAAAAACACCTTAAGAAGAAAACTATGGATGAGTGGTTCATGGAAGGAAGGAAAAATTGGTCTGATATTTCAAATATTTGGAGAGAACTCACCTAATCAATAACTATTACAACCGATTGGTTAGTATGGAAACATAGAAATGGGAGGGACATCAGAATTGGAGCTGATCCTATGGTTGGGTCTCACTCATATTATAAATTGTCAAGGAATCTTATATTTGCACTAAAGGAACAAGGTATAGAATTCCCTACACAATATGGGTCTTTTGATTTGGAAGATACAAGTTAAGGGCTCGAAGGATAATAAAAARAGGAATGGAATAATTTTGTTAAGGGCTTAGTTGGTTCAGGTTTTGAATTAAATAATGAAAAATATATCTTATTATAGTCAGGGATACTAAAGGGGAAATGTAAATGTCAAACAATCTTATGAAGTTCAATTGATGGAGGATATGGAGGAAGAACCAAATTACTGGTATACTGAAGTCTAGAAATGCCACCTACCTCTAAAATTCAAACTTTTATCTGGTTAATGCTTGAACATAAAATTCTTACTTGAGCAAATTTGATCAAAAGAGGTATTATTGGGCCTATTAGATGTGTTATGTGTGGGAATAGTGTATCATCTATTTTTGTAATGCAGTTTCACCAAAGACATTTGGATTACAATTTTAAAGGATTTAAAATTATTCAGTACTTTGAAAGGAGGAAAGATTGTTGAATGTTTACAAAATTGGATAAGAAAGGAGGAAAATTGAGAAGAAATCCCTTGTTTTATTTGTTGGGAGGTTTGGAAGGACAAAAGTCTGGTTATTTTTGAAGATCATCCTCTTAATCTGGTGAGAGTATGCAACTGTATACTTCAGGACTTGGGAGAATTAAAAAATTCATAACCTACCAAGCATAGTAGGATTGATAGGCCTCCTATAATTGACTCGGATTTGGCAGTGGGGTTCTTTGATGTTGCCTCATAGGATAAGGGTGCTAAATTGGTGTTGGAGCTTTGTTTAAATGTCCAGTTTTAGGCACTTTCAAACTAAAGATGAATTGTGGTAGAGAAACTAATACTAGGGGTGAACTCCTAGCCTTGTGGTGTATCTTATTTTTTGCATGTAATAAAAAGGTAACAAGGTTACAACTAGTAGGTGACTCAAATATTATTATTGATTGGTTTTCTAAAGAAAACAACCTACACATGGTCTCTCTACAACTTTGGATGACAAAAACTAGAGTGTTGAGTGGGAGTTTTCAAGAAATTAAAGCTCAACACATATATAGAGTTTATAACAAGGAAGTTGACCATCTCTCGAAAGAAGCTTTGTTACTGGATGATGATGGAATATATTTTGCAGTGGGTACAGAAGAACAATAAAAAAAAATTGAAAGATTAACTATCAGTTAATATATCACTCTTGCAACGTTGAAGAAACTGTTATTTTTGTATTTTGAAATATATATGTAAAAGCAAGGGTATATACTAGAGAGTATGTACCTAAAAGTTTGCAGTGCTTTGGAGTATAATGTAATGTGATCTGAACTTATGTCCTTTTAGTTTTGAAAAAAAAGGAACTTAAAGTTTTGTTCCAGATGTCAGATTTTGTAAAAGACTATCTATATTTTCTAATATCAACATTTGTTCTTATTAAAAAAAAAAATAAGCTAGTTTTTTATATTGGTTATTATTGAAGATTTAAAAAAAAAGTTATGTTCTTTTTTATAAGTAATATGTAAATTTAATCCATACATAAAACTAGATACCACCTCCAATTAGAATTTAACTTAATACCTTTGAGAAAATGAAATTAGTTTATAAATATATTGTTTTTTGAATTGGTAAGAGATAACACATACAAAATAGGGACTTTAGTAATATTTTATAATAAAAAATATAATATTAATCTATTAAAAAATTAATGTAGTTCCGTATAAGTTTCAAGTTAAATATCAATATATTAATATAGTATTATTAAAAAAAACAAAAAATCAAAATCAATGAAAACTATTTTGTTGTATTTAGAGGATAGAAAAACAAGGCATAATAGAATAGAATATTTGTATTTAATAATTGAGATTATTAAATTAAAAGTTGTAAAACACTACATTAATATTTAAAGTTTATATATATATTTATAATGATGTATCCATTTACAATATATTAATTTTTTTTCCTGATATTTTGATATTTTAAAATATTTTTAGTGTAAAGTTTCGATATTTTTTTATAATCATGTATCAATTTACAATAAATAATTTTAAAATATTTTTAATTTACAATATATTATTTTTATAATATTTTTAAATTACAATAAAATATTTTTAGTCTCGTAAATTTAATAATTTTTATGTTGAATATTTTTTTTTTTTTTTTACCAGGGTAANTCAATTTACAATAAATAATTTTAAAATATTTTTAATTTACAATATATTATTTTTATAATATTTTTAAATTACAATAAAATATTTTTAAAATATTTTTAGTCTCGTAAATTTAATAATTTTTATGTTGATTTTTTTTTTTTTTTTTACCAGGGTAATGTATCAAGGACTTCTACTCTAGTATAGGTATGAATGTGGAAAAAAATAAAGGTTATGATCATTAAATCCAACAAGATCACCTACAATAATTTTGTATACGAGAATAATGTCTTGGGAGGAAGTGCCCTAGTACAAGTATCTTGGAATCAATATTCATCATAAGCTCAATTAGATGTGTAGTATTAAGTAAAGGATAAATGGAGGATGTAAAGTTTGTTATGGGCATGGAAATAATTGTAAATTAAGAGACCTTTGGGTATGAGATTTAAAAAAACGCTCCTCATTGAGACTCTTGTCACTCATGTTATCTTATATGGATGTGAATTGTTGGGATGTGATATCTCCCGAGAATCCTGGAGAAATACATAGGAGATTCAAAAGAATTTTATAACTTATAATCTCAAAATTAAGGGAAATACATGTTATCCTATCCTCCTCATCGAAGCCATTATTTCCCCCAATGAGAGAACAACTATGATTAGGTGGTTAATGTACAAGAACACGATTAACAACATGGGTAATAAGAGGCTCCCCAAATTCGTTAAATCATTGGGGAATAAAACAGCATCCCAAGCAACCCAAGGAAATGACCAGTAGGTATCTTTCACATTATCCTAGAGATGTGAACAAATGTTTTCAGTTCGCCCCAGGCTTATAGAATAACAATAATGATAATGATAATAGTGTGCATCTTAAATCATAAACTATATATGATTTAGAGTTTTTTTTGTTATGTTTGATGTAGGTATTACTAAAGACTTACAGATCTAGAACCTTTATCGAATATCTCATGTTGCAGTGTTATAGTGTAGAAAAACAATAGACTGCGTAGCCTGATTAAGATACTACACAGACAAACAAGAGAATATGAGGTCAAGCAAGAACCTGCACGGACAAACAAGAACCTGCACGTAAAAACACCATACGACAAAAATAAAAGAGATGTGCAGAGTGCATTTGATTAATGGAAAAGGATGAGATAAATAATATCTAGCAAAACAATAAAATCAAGAACATGACAAGAAATCCTAACGACTGGTACAGCTGGCCAGAACAACTGGCAGTGTGCGGTCACACACTGTTGAGATTACAAGTAACACTCCCTCTTAAAACCAATAGTTACAAACATCCGCACTAATAATGCCCAAGTGTTGTCTTTGAATTATTATTTTTTTTTTCCCAATGGCTTTGTAAATATGTCTGCGAGTTGATCTTCTGAGCCACAAAATTGAAGAGCGATTTCACCATTATTGACTAGATCACATATGAAGTGATAGCGAGTGTCAATGTGCTTTATTTTCTTATGAAAAACATTGTTTTTTTATAAAGAAATTGTTGAAGTATTGTCACAAAAGATAGAAGCTGGCTCCTTTTTTGTATGTGACATGTCATTCAATAGTCTTCGCAGCCACACAACTTGAAAGGAATCCGAGGTAGAAATGACATAATATACCTCTACAGAAGATATTCAGACAATGGGTTGCTTCTTTAATGCCCAAGAAATCAGATTCGTTCCCACGTCAAAAACATACCCTTAGTTGCTTTTCCGGTCATCTAGGATGCCTGAAAAATCACTTTCAGTGTAACCTAAAAGATGATTATTTTAATACTAAGTGTACCATAAACCAAAATTGAGAGTGAGAACAACATATCTCAGAATCCTTTTGGCCTTTTTCTAGTGAGAATCTTTGGGATATTCCATGAACCTGGAAACAAAGATGGATGCATACATAATAGAAGGCCTAGTTGTTGTAAGATACAACAAGGTTCCTACTAAACGTTTGTACACAGTAGAATCCACTGTAGGGCCTTCATCTTGCTTGCTCAATTTTGTGCCTAGGGGTATGGGAGTTTCTGTTGGATTGTAGTCTTCCATGCAAAATATTTTGATGATGTCTACTCCACAATTTTGCTTACAAAAAAAAATCCGTTTTGTTGATTGGTCAACCTCAATCCCTAAAAAATATTTCACTATGACAATATATGTCATCTGAAACTCAGTTTGCATGGCATATTTAAAGCTGGCTAACTCAATATTTCCAGTATATATCATGTCATCAACATATAGACAAACAATCATAATTTTACCTTGTTGATCTATTTTGGTGTATAGGGTTGGCTCATTTTGGCTTCTGCTGAAACGACTCTTCATTAGGCAGATATCAATTATGTTTTACCAATATCTTGGAGTTTTCTTTAAGCCATACAAGACTTTCTTCAACCGATACACTTTGGTTGGTTTCTCTTTGAATTCAAATGCAGGTGGTTGATCCACATATACCTCTTCTTCTAAGACATCATCTAAGAAGGTTGACTTGAAATCCATCTGGTATACTTGCCATTTTTCTTGAGTTGTTATTGCTAAGAGGGTCCTTATCGTGTCCAACCTTTCTATTGGAGCAAAGGTTTCACCATAATCAATTCCTGGTTGTTGTGAGAATCCTTTGGCAACAAGTCTTACTTTGTTTTATTCAATCTTCCGTTTTCATTTAGTTTAGTCTTGTAAACCCACTTGACACCAATACCTTTCTTATGCCTGGGAAGATCAACAAGATTCCATGTCTTGTTCTTCTCAATAGAGTCAATCTCTTGGTTCATGGCTTGAACCCAATGTGGCTCTTTAGCTACCTCTTTAAAAGATGTAGGTTGACATGAAATTAATGAAAAAATATTGTTTTGATTAATATCATCCAACTATTGATGGACTTCTCTCAAGCTTCAAGTCTCTTGATTCAGACTTCAGAAGATGAATTTCTTCTTGAAGAAGAGTTCTCCTGAGAACCTTCAGGCTATCCTTGTACATACAATATTTGAAGGACACGCTAATGTGTTTGATGTCCTGAATTTTCTGTGTGTATAGGAAGTGGCAACAGTGGATTTTGACTGTCCATAGGGCGATTTTCAGACTCACTCCAAAACTAATTTTTAAGAAATTTAACATCTCTGTTGAGAATGAGTTTCTTTGAAATCGGATTGTAGATTTTGTAGGATTTGGTTGTCTCACTGTAGCCAACAAAAATGTATTTCTCACTTTGATCATCAATTTTCCTCCTTAATTCGAAGGGTATGTGAGTGAATGAAATGCATCCAAAGGTCCTAAGATGAGAAACATTCATTTTTTTCCTAGTCCATTCTTCTTGAGGTACCTTCATCTTGACACTAGTAGTTGGGGATCTATTCAGGAGATAAATTGAACATGCTACAACTTCAACCCAAAATAAATTTGACACACATTTCTTGATGAGAAGGCTTCTTGCCATGTTCATTATAGTCTAGTTTTTCCTCTCAAACACTCCATTTTGTTGTGGAGTATACATGGTTGTGGTTTGCATGATTATGCCTTGTGCTTTGCAGAAATTTGCAAATTATTTTGAAAAATATTCTCCTCCTCCATATGACTTGAGTACCTTTACATATTTCCCACTCTCTTTTTCAACTTCAGCCTTGAACTCCTTGAACTTTGCAAAGGTTTCAGACTTCTGTCTGAGGAAATAGATCCATATTTTCCAGCTAAAATCATCAATAAACGTTAGAAAATAAAAGCTATCACATACTAAATTTGTTTGCATTGGTCCACATAGGACAGTGTGAACCAACTCTAAGTGTTTTTTGTCTTGAGTGGAGGACTTTGGAAAAAAATGTTCTCTTATGTTTTAAAAGAATGCAAGAATCGCATGGGGATTTTTGTTGTTTGAAGATAGGTATACCTTTGACCATGGAGTGCTTCTGCAAGAGACTTAGAGTCTAAAAGGGTATATGTCCTAATATTGTGTGCCAAAAAATAGTTTCATTAGGGGTGGATGCACTTTGTGAATAGGATTGGGTCATATTTGCAGTTCTAAGGGTGAGGGAAAACATTCTATTCCTAGTCATGTGGATTTCAGAAATCAATTTTATGGTGGGAGGTTTGTCATATATCCTACATGATTCTCCTTCAAAAAGTACCTTATAGCCATGTTCAACTAGTTGTCCTACACATGGAAGATTATGTTTTAGATATGGAACGTGATAGACATCGTGTATGTCTTTCTTTACATCTTGTTTAGTGAGAATATGTACAGTTCCTTTTGCTTGAACCTTGACGAAAGAGTCTTCTCCAAGTGCAATATCATATGAAATAGAAGAATTAGTGTAAGAAAGTAAATATTTGTTACCTCTCATGTGATTGTTGCATCCACTGTCTGGCAACTAGAGGTCTTTGTGTTGTTCTTTAGTCTTGTGGCATGAGAGAAACATATCATCTGAGGTTTCTCCTTCGTGATTTGAGACATGTGCTCTTCCTGAGTGTTGATATGGTTTATTGTTCCTTCATTGAGATTCATAGTGCCCATACCTTTTGTAGTAATATCATTGTAGGCTTTATTTGTCATTGTATCTCCTCCCTCTGCATCTTTCAGGTTGGAAATTCTGATTCCGATTTTGACGTGTGTGACTTTCACCTGAGTGATGGTTTCTTGGACTTCTCCCTCTTCTTCTGTGATCTCCGCCTCTACGTTTGACTCTCCCTTTGTTGAAGGAGAATTGTGTCTTGAAGGAATTGGTGATTGATACATCTTCAAGATCTAGTCTGGTCTCATGTTACAAAAAATAACCCATTAGTTCATATGTTGAAAAATTTGGGAAATCCTTGGATTCAAGGATGGCTATAAAAACCATATCGAATTTATTTGGAACACTTCTGAGTACTTTCTCAACAATCCTTTGATCTGGGATGGCCTCACTAGATATCCTAACCTGGTTCAAAATTCCCATGACTCTGGTCATAAATTGATCAACATTTTTAGACTCTGTCATTTTTAAGGTCTCAAAATGTGTCCTCAAGATCTGCAGCTAGATTGTTTTAACCTTGTCATTTCCATGGTAGGATGTTATTAGGATTAACCAAGCTTGTTTTGAGGTACCAACACTAGAGTCAAAACTAGAGTGGAAGGTTCACGCCCTTCCTCCTTGGATCGAGCTGCTCTCCAGGCACTGTGGAGAGTCTCACATCCCAAGCTCTTATACCATGAGAAAAATAGTAGGCTATGCAGCCTGAGTAAGATACTACGCAGACAAACAAGAGACTGCGCAGACAAGCAAGAACCTGCACGGACAAAGAAGAATCTGCACGGACAAATAACATACGACATACATAAAAGGAATGTTCAAATTTCATTTGATTAAGGGAAAAAGGGTGAGCTAAATAAGCTCCATCGAAACAAGAAAATCAAGAACCTGACAAGAAATTCTAACGACTTGTACAACTAGCCAGAATAACTGACATTGTACGGTCACACGTTGTTGAGGTTACAACTAACATATCAACTATCTCATGTTGCAGTGTACAAGCCCACTTACTAGTTAATAACTTGTTCGAGAATAAGGTTGATTCAAGCAGGTGATGGAGGATCAAGTCGTGCTTCATGTAACCTCCTTCATGTAACGTGCTTCCTGAAGCCCTCCTTGGAATGCCCTTCCCGATCCATAAATGATGGTCATGTAACCTGCTTCGTGAAGCACTCCTTGGATCGCCCTTCCCTATCCATAAAGGATGTCATGATCAAGCTATCAATACCTTGATCAAGATGTCTTACAATACTGATCATGATGTTAGACATCCACTTCATTGTAAGGAATTTAATATATACCTAAATCAAGATGTCTTACAATATTGATAATGATGCTAGACATCCACTTCATTGTAAGGAATTTAATATATGCCTAAATCAAGATGTCTTACAAATTAAATAGTGTTGACAAATTCAATATGTGTAAGGTAATTAATATATCGAAATGTGTTAAACTTTGAATTTTTGTAATTTTAAATATGTGTAACCGTAATTAAAATTAAATATATGTAAGTTAATTCATATATCCATATGTATCAAACTTTGAATTTTGTAATTTTACATGGTTTTAGATAGGTGACATATATGAAAAAAAAATCAAACATAAAGCCATAATGTCATTATTTTTAATTAATGAAAAAAAATTCAAAATTTTTAAAATTGTGTTGAAAAAAAAATCAAATTAATTGTATATTTCACTAAACTTTATAAAATGATTTCAAAATTTAAAAAAAATTAAAAATTATTTTCTTACTAAAATTCAAATTTTTTCTTACTAAGACATCAAATTATTTGTATATTTCAATAAACTTCCGAAATGTTTTGTAACTGTTCTGGAAAACTGGTGAAGTAATAGCAATTTGAGGGTACTTTGGAAATGTTTTGAAACTATTCTACAAAACTGGTGTCGTAATAGCAATTTGAGGGTAACTTAATATCATGCAGATTACTATAAGCTAAAGATTCGGTAATTGAACATTCGAGTGTGGTGATCTGGTTGGGAATCATATTCATTTCATATTCCCATTAAACTATAATATGGAAGCTTATAAAAATCTTATACTCGAATGCCTGTGTAAGCCTTGTTCACATGGCTAGGATGGAAAATAAATCAGAGGTACAATAATTCAACATGTTTACCTTTACGCCAGTTGAATTGGACGGTGATGGCGGAATCGAACGTTTCGTCAGAATTTCAATTACTGAAATTGCTCATAATTTTTTTATTTATATAACGAATGAAGAGGGCATCGTATAGATAACTAGCACAACTGCTAACTCGCGGCTGAGAACGCCGAAAGG
Source organism: Picea sitchensis (assembly GCA_010110895.2). NCBI lineage: Eukaryota > Viridiplantae > Streptophyta > Pinopsida > Pinales > Pinaceae > Picea > Picea sitchensis. The sequence continues at coordinate 10,402 of SNQJ01S0077650.1, read as the reverse complement.
TATCGGCTGAAAAACCGTGTCCCCAATATAAAACGTATGTGGTAATCCGTAATCCGTCTGTGGTAATATGAAATGTTTGGCTCCACAGTTTAATCCTACTTAATCATTTAAATGTGGCATTCGACCCTCGTACGTCGTTGGCAAAGATGTAGCCTTGAATAGAAAGTCGAGTTTGGCTACAAAAGCACTGGTGGGCAAGTTTTATTATATGAAAATGACTAAAGCCAGGCTGAAGAAATGGATTTCTACTGAATGGAAGCAAGTCCTGGGGTACTCTCCTTGCTTCAGTGTATTGTCCAATTTCTGGATCATCTTCCACTTCCTATCGGAGGAAGATCTGAACAAAGTTTCAAAGAAGACCTGGATTATTCATAGGGGAGTCAGGGGTGCCTGCAAGTTGCTAGCCCTCAAGGAGTTGCTCTTTTCAGTCAAACCTGATATAGTGTTTTTACAAGAAACAATGGTGGACCGTCTTCGAGCCAAAGATTTCTTTCTTAAAGTCTTCCCTTCGTGGAATTGTGTTGTGAAAGATTCCTCAGGATTATTGAGGGGCCTTTTATCTGGGTGGAACCCTACTGTGGGTTTTCTTGAATCTTTTAGTTATGTTTTGGGGATTTTTTTGGAAGGAAGGATTACAAATCTTCCTATCCCGATGAAGGCGTTGAATTGTTATGGCCCTTATAAGGACATGGATCTTTTTTGGCAGTGGTCCAAAGAGTGAGGATGTCTTGTTGATGATTCTCTCATTATTGGAGGGGATCTGAACTTAACTTTATTTGTTGGGGAGATTTGGGGGGAAAGGGCGAGACTTGACCCTTTAGTTGATTTCTTTTTAGTTTTTTTTGCTTCTGTAAACTTAGTGGATATTTTGCCCAGACCACTGAGTCCCACTTGGAGTAATGGGAGACAAGACCTATATGGAATCCCAAAAAGACTGGAAAGATTTCTCCTCAACAGTCGTTTCTTGGGCGATGAATTCTAAAGTAGATCATGGGTCATCAATTCCTTTATTTCGGATCATAATCCCGTGTGTTTATAGTTGGGGGCCTCTATTGAAGTCACACATTTCCGGGTAAAATCATGAAGCTGGGAAACACTTTTGTAAGAATCGGTTCTCCAAAATTCATAGCGGCATTTTTTCGGCCGAAAAAATGTTGCTAGGAATTGTTTCGGCCGAAACATTTTTCGGTCTAAAATTTGCACATCAAATTTAACGATGCCTTGACGGTGCCCTTGAAATTTGTGTACAATATTTTTCGGATGAGTTTTTTTCCTGCGGTAAGCATATTTCGGACGAAAGGTTTATTTTTAATGGATTATGTTAAAAACTAAGTTTCAGCCGAAAGAATATTTCGGTTGAAAACCTGAAAATGGGATTGTTTGCAGGAAACTGCAAATTCTCTCCAGATTAGTTGATCTTTGGAGGTTGCAGACTCCTACAAAGACTCATAATTTAGTTTTGGAATTGATACCAACATTTTTAAAATTCAATCTACTTTCATTGGATATAATTTTTTTTCATTTTTATTGTTTTTATCTAATTTTATAAAAACATCACTGCATAATATTTTTGGGTGAGATTATGATTCAGTGAAATGAAAAATCCATATCTCTTAAAATACACACTGGAAAATTACGGAAAATTTATATTCATAATCCTTAAACAACTCTTCAAAAGGGTATTTTTAGATTTTATTTTTAAGTAAAAATTAAGATAGATACATGGTAGGGGAAAACATGTGTTTAAAATCTGTAACTTTTTCAAATTGGTCAACTTCGAAAAATTCTAGAAATTAGAATATTCATCCGTTAGATTCAAAACTATAGTCATCACAAAATAGAGTTTATGTAGATTGTTGCAGTATATTTCATTTGTCAAAAACAAAAGTTTAATAATGGATACATTGTTGGGGGAAAACATAACTCATTATCTTTCTCTTCATTTTTAAGGAACATATTGTCAAACAATTGTCAAATTGACATATCAAATCTGAATAAAAAATATTGAAAAATATTGAGTAGAAAGCTAACAAAATTCCTCACAAGTTTTGTTTTAACAATAAAGTAAAATTCTAAATAAAAAAAGCATTTTTCTTTACCGGAAGTTGAAGAACCTGTTAAAATAAAATAAAAAAATTATCATAAAACAAGCAAAAGTGTTACCCATCTTCATTATTTTACCCTTCCCTTTTAAGTTTAATCATGCTTGGTTAAAGGAGGAAGTATTTATCTATCTGATCAAATCCTTTTGGACAAATTTTAGAGGTTTTAACGATACGTGGGCTTCAAAATTCCTTTTTACGAAAGTTAAGTTTCTGAAGAAGGTGGTAATACAGTGGAAGAAGGAAAAAACTTCAAAGATAAGGATAGAATTAGATTCTGTAGTTAATCAAATTCAGAACCTTTTTCTATCCTATCCTACACAATTTTTTCCAGAAGACACCAAGAATCTTCTTTTTAAGATGGAAAAAAGAAAAGAATTTTTTTTATTGATTGAAGAATAGTGTCGGAGGTTAAAGAGCAGAGCAATTTGGATCAAGGAAGGGGATAAAAATTATGGGTTTTTTCATAAATATGTTGCAAACATAAAACACATAAATTTGGTCTGGGAAATCAGATATGAATTAGGGACAATACATAGATCTCAGCAAGAATTGAAAAAGGCAGCCCATAGCTTCTTTAAAAAAAATTATGAAGCTCTACAAAATGAAGACCTTCTCAACCAATTCAGGGTTGTTAAAGAATTACCTTGTTTTTTCCCATATTCAGAGAGTGTTGACATTTGAAAAGAAGTTTCGATTGAGAAATTAAAGGAAGTGGTGACGAAGATGCCCAAGGACAAAATTCCAGGGCCATATAGTTGGACACATGGGCTCTTCTCTTTCTTTCCTAATCGTATGGGCCTTGATTTACTCAAAGAGGTTGAAGAGTCTAGGTTGTCTGGTAGAGTGGATGGATCCATAAAATATACTTTTATTACCTTAATTCCTAAAGAACCCAATCCCTCCTCTCTTTCTGATTTCAGGCCAATTTCCCTTTGCAACTTTATTCATAAAGTCTCCTCTAAAGTTATTGCATGCAGAATTAAAGACAAGCTTCCATCCTGCATTTCATCTGAACAATTTGTTTTTTTATAGGACAGATTGATCTCATAATCCATTGGTTTGGTTCAAGAATGCATACATATAACCAAGGTTAATAGAAGGGAAACCATGTTTCTAAAGATAGATCTGAAAAAGGCCTATGAGAGAGTAAGTTGGAATTTCTTACGATTGGTGTTGATTCAAATAGGACTCAAATGGGAAATTATTCAATGGATTCTTGGATGTGTCTGCAATGAAAATTTTTCCATTCTCATAAACGGGTCCCCTTCAGAGTTTTTTAGAAGTGGAAGATGCTTAAGACGAGGATACCCCCTATCTCCTCTAATGTGTCTTCTTGTAGTGGAGTGTCTCAATGGAATGATAATGAAGGCGAAAGTAGATGGGTCTTTGAAGGGGGTTAAGGTTTCTGTTTGTCATATGATTAGCCACCCTATTTTTGTAGATGATGTCCTTCTTCTCAGTTCATATTTTTTTGCTGAATGGGCTTCCTTAAAGAAATTTCTTGCTTATTTATGTGAAGCTTTAGTATTGGGAATTAATTTTCAAAAAATAATATTCCTACATACAAATTTGGAGGAACAAACCCTACAATAGATACAAGACCTTTTTGGGATCTCTTCTACAACACTGGATGCGGGCTTCAAATATTTGGGCTTTTTTTTCAAGACCGACAATTACAGGATTACAGACTGGATGTGGTTAGTGCAGAGAATTGAAAAAAGAATTTCCCATTGGACATATAGATGGCTCTCCTTGGGAGGGAGATTGGTGTTGGTGAGATATGTTCTTCAAAATACTCAGGTTTTTTGGATTACCTTGGCTAAACTACCGGCTTTTATAAAGAATAGGATCAAACAGATTTTCACCAATTTCTTGTGGAAAGGGGAAAAAAAGAAATCGTGTTTTATTCTAGCTAGTTGGGGTTCTATTGCAAATACCAAGAGTTTGGGTGGTTGGGGCATAAGAGATCTTGATCTCTTCAATAAATATTTGGCGACCAAATCTTTATGGAGGGATTTGTTCCATAAAGGCCTCTGGGGAGAAATAACAAGAAATAAATATATGAAAGGGGTTGAAGTTGTTTCTTGGCTTAGGAAAAAATACACCTCCTTTCCTTCAGCTTCCATTATTTGGAAGAATTTGTTGCCTGCTTTACCAGTTGTCAAAAAATGGGTAGCTTGGAAAGTAGGCATTGGATCAAGAGTGCCATTGGGGTTGGATCCTATCATAGGTGGAGGTTTCAGTTACATACTTTCAAATGGTCTTCTTGTCCAGCTCCACTGCCGGGGTCTATACACTTTAGATCAATTATCCAAGGTTGGTTCCTCTTTCCCAGATTCACAAGAGTGGCCCTCTATTCAGGATATTGGTCTTCCAGTTTCTTATGCAGGAGAATGGAACTCCTTCCTTAAAGTTTTAAACCTTAGTGGAATTACTCTGTCTGTTGATATCGATATGTTGGCTTGGTTATGGAATAAGGAAGTTGGAGTTGTGACAATGAAGGAGGCTTATAATTCCTCAACTTATTTTTCAGTTGATGAAACTTGAAGTTGTTGGTACTCCTTAATTTGGAAAATCAAAGTTCCTTCCAAGATTATTCTCTTTATGTGGCTTTTCCTAGAAAACAAAGTCTTAACACGAGAGAACTACAAAAAAACAGGTGGCATTGGTGCTTTTGTTTGTCCTCTTTGTTTTAATAGAGAGGATACAACTCAACATATTTTTGTTGATTGTTCCTTCTCCCAAGAGCTTTGGAAATTGACTTTCAACTCTATAAAAGTCATTTTTAATTTGCAGTTTTAGCCCGTGGAAGAAAATCTAAAATTCTAGTTATTGGTCAATCCTAAGGCAAGTTTGGTTCCTTTCTTTATAACTTGGGTTATCTGTCTCTACAGGAATTCCATGTTATTTGAAGAGCATAGTCAATTGTTGGAGATCATAGGGAATAAATTCCTCAAATCCATAACAGAATATGTTATTGACCCTGGGGAAGTGAAGATTAATTCTCTGATAAATCCTGTATTTTTTGGTAATTCTCTGGTTGGCTTCTTTGATGGGGCAGCAACCGAGGAGCAGAGTGGGATAGGATTAGTGGTGAAAGTCTCCCCCTCTCACTGCTTTAAATCCCATATGGCGGCCAGAATAGGTCTAAATGTTTTGGTTCTTCAGGTTTGGAAGTGTAGAATCCAAACTCTTCATTCTAGCTTCTCTTCAATGAAATCTATGGATATTCATCGTGAATTCAATTCACAGGTAGATAAAATTTCCAAACTTGGTCTCTATAGCCAGTTTGGTCATTTACAGGTTGAAGAATTTGAAGAAGAAGTCTTGATTTCTTCAACTAGTTTTTCTCCTTTCTGAGCATTTTTTGTATAAGTCCATTTATAGGAGTTTGGGACAACATATGATGATTTTTGGATACAGTGTGAGTTATAAGTTATTGATTTGTAATCATCTAGGTAACGAGAGATGGTACATTTTGAAAGATGAAACAATTATTTAGTTTTTTAGATGAAAACTGAAAGATAGTTCTTTTTGGCAAATGTGTTAGATCACAAGAATTAAGTAGCAGTTTTGTCGATACACTTTGTTACATCTTGTAAATGGAAAGTTTCTATTGATTTGTAATGAATAGCATAGAAGCTACTTTTTTCTATGGAAAAAAAATATTAGGATACTTCTCCTTGTGATTATTTTTCAAACAAGTGGTGCATGACAACGTAGTCCCTGCTGGGTTGAAATGGGAATAAATGCAAAGGTATGGAGGCCCAAAGTAACCGTGAGTCATTGTTCTTGAAAGAGAGCGAGAACCATTGATCACCATTAGCTGACGCGTAAATTTAATTTTAAAGTAGTTTCAAATTTCACCCTTTCATATAAGTACTTGATAGTGGCTACTTTACATATTAGATTTTGTAGTCAAAATAAAATGAGAAAGGAATGATATTATCAAAATTTGTTTGATTAGAAATGAGATACTATGTCAACAACTCAGACCATATGCTGAGGGATCTAGTGCCACATAGTGATCAAAAGAGAGGAAAAGTGTCATTTATTATTGAGGAAAGTTTAAGTGAATATGCTTGGTTTCCCTTCTAATCTATGAAGCATTTTACAATTGATGCTACATTGTATACTATTGCAGTTTATAGCCTTCTAATGGGGTCTAAGTGTTGATTTGGATGTCTTTCCATGTTATTTCATGAAAAACCCTTAAGTCACTAGGATTATATAGAATTCACCACTGAAATCTGTGTATCCAACATTTTCAATTTCTAGTAGGATTTCGGGCAAAATTAACCAAATAATATCCCAAAAAAGAACCATAATGTATAAAGTTTAGACTACAACTTTGTAGTGGAAAAAATTGATTGTAAATAACCATTTATTAATTTTTCCGTAGGCACAAAGTTGATGCAATTTTATTAGACATATTTCAATTCATTTTAATTATAAGAATATTAGATCTAACGACACTTCTACATATTAATGTAGTAGAAAAATCGTCACATAGATAACATTTACGTCATTATATATTAACTCAAAAAAAACTTATGATAAATAATATCAATAAATTTATATTTTAGTAAAACAAAAAAAAAATGTTTTTGTTTATATATACGAGAGAGACATTCCATAAATATACATAGTAAAAAGGTCTAGAAGTATGAAACAATGAAGTGTAGCTAGAATAAGGAAATGATGAAAACTTATATATATGAGAGAGACATTTCATAAATATACATAGTAAAAAGGTCCAGAAGTATGAAACAACGAAGCAGAGCTAGAATCAAGAAAGGCTGAAAACTATGGTATGGGACCTATGCAAGATGAACATTTCCATTTAATATGAAAAATATTGGCATTTATGATTCCAGGATCATTATTCTAAACTCTTAATGACTTTTGCTCATTTCATTTTTAATTCTCTTGTTTGCTTGCTATGTTTGTCATTTTTATTACTAAAGTATTTCTAGTTTATACAATATGAAAGTCCCATGGCCCCATCCATGATTATTTCATTATATCAAGAAACATTATTTTAATTTTTGTCTGAATTACCTATGGTGTGTATCAAATGTACAAGGTTTTCTCATCTTTTGTTCCTCTTTTTCTATGGTGTAATGATTTTTGAATGAAGCATTTGAACTCAAAATATAGTTAAAATGTATCACATTATGAATTCATATTAATAATGTTTTATTTGTTTGATAAAAAATTCCATGGAACAAATAAGTGTCTGTGGATGGGTCTTGAATAGTTATTGGCACTCTTTTAGACTCAAATCAAAACAATGAACTTGGTGATCCAGCTAGGTCCAAATTTACTCCAAATGAATTTCATTATGAAAATGGTACTCATGTTACTCCTGTTAAGGAACTTGTTATAAAAAATGGTGTCATAAATGTTTCAATTATTTAATCTCAGGGGTAAGTTTATTGTTGCCTGTAAGGAACACACTCTGAGCTTTCTATTGGACTTCTTTACTCTTTCACTACAGTTAATTGAAAATGGGAATTGTTTTGGCGATCTGTTCAAGTTGTCTTTTCTACTATGATTATGTGATTGTATATCATTATAGAACTGTGTTTTAGCTAAGTTTCATATTCAATAGAGGGGAAGACCTGCAAGAAAAGAGACTATAAAGGTCTCTAAATTTATGAACAAAGGGAAGTTGTTAGACTCAACATAAATAGGAATATGATTTTACCATGAAAACGAAGTTCTAATTTTGGCCATAACATTCCAATTCTTTTTCATCGGGTACTGTAGTTGTCCACTGGGAGTAGAGTAGATACATTTTCTAGGTTTATTTCAAGTGAGATACAACTTCAATGCACTTAATTGATAACAAGAATTGTTTTGGAGATCTATTCAAGTTGTCTTTTACCATTTGTATGTGATTCTATATCGTTATGGATATGTATTTTAGCTAATATTCCCATATGATATATGGGAAGACTTGCAACAAAATATATTATAATGGTCTCTAAAATTTTGAACAAAATAACTGTTTGAATCATAGATTCGTATAAGAATTTGGAATAGGTAGGTCTTGTTTTTACTTACACTAGGAACAAAGGAAAAAACCGTAACTGAATGGAAAACAAAGGGAAAAAACACAACTCAAATCAAAGGAAACTTAGAATATTTTTTAATATTTGATAAGTTGTTTGTTTTACATTCAGCCAGAAGAAGTCTGGAAATGATATAAGATCTATGTATTTATAAAAAAACTATCATAACTAGAAGTAGTTAGACTTTGCATAATATCTGCTGTAAATATAGAATTCAATCCAAATTGAAAAACATAACGTATATTTTGTTGAGTTATGCCTTGATGTGTCGGTGCTTCATAAGATCCTTTATTTGGTCTCGAATGTGTTTTGTTTCGACTGTTCATTGAACTAGGTACACATTTTCATCAATGTTATGAAAATTATTGAAGGTTCAATGTTCTCGGTCAATTCGAAGGAAAATACCTTCTTCTATACTAGTGGTAGCTTCTCCTGGATCTTCAGTACTATCTGGGTTGTAATTTGGTGTTGCAAACTAGGTTTTAGCAACAACTCATTGATCTTGAGCAAATCAATTTATATCATCTGTTGGATGATAGATTGTACATCCTTTCCTTATTCTTTTTGGAGCTTTCTTTCTTCTTTTGTATGTCAATTTTCTTGAGTGTCTCATAAATATCATTCCCCTTGAATTCAACCAATTATGTCTCTGCAGTGGACAGGGTATTCAGACAAGTGTCCTTTTCCTCCCTAACAAGCTTCTTGCTTTCTTGTAGGTTTGTCTCCGAAACTTTCAAGGCCATTTCAACTTTCACCTATTCAGATTGTGCTAAAGGGACGAGACCAGAAATATTGGCTTTCTTCCTTCATACAATGAATTCCTGAAATTTGGATCTGGCCATACATGCATTGTTTTCTTTCTCATAAAAAAATTTCAGAGAATTATTTATTGCCTTATAATATTTCTGAATAGTATCCATATTTTAATACAGATCCTGATTGACAGCTTCCATCTTTTCATTAATTTCATATGCTTGTTTTTGGAATGAAATAGTATTTGTGTTTTTCTTTTTCAATGAAGTTATTATGGTTTGCAACTATTGTATTGAACTGTCTCACTGAGAAATTATGGGATCACTATTCTGGACAATCATATCCAGTTTTTCCTGTAGCTACGTCATCTGTTGTTTATAAGCCAGCCTAATTTTCTCTATTTCATAATTCATTCTGCTCCTGATAACTTGTTATGTGATCTGCATTTCATTTTGTAAGTGTTCAACCAAGAGAGACTTTTATTGCAGCTGGTTTGAAAGATTTCCCACTGACCATTGGTTGGCAGTGGAAAATGCCCCTAGTTAATTTGCAACCTCTTTGGAAAATTCAGGGTCATTTGTTTAATGTCCATCATATACTATTATGTATTTCTTGTTGGTCACTCCTCCCTTCTAGTGAGATTATTTTATTATGATAGATTTTATTTTCTTATTGAAAAAGAAACTGGATGGGGGAATCTCTTCAGGCAAGATGGGGGTGAGTTCGTCTAGATGGATGACTTTGGAACTGGGAACCTCAAAACTAGTTGATATAGGAGTTACTGAGGGAATAGGGGAAATAATTGTAATAGACTTTTCTGCACTAGTAAAACTAGGAGTAACAGTGGTAGTAACTGGTGATGAAGGGAGAGAAACATGATCATTGTTCATGAAATTTTCAAGGGAAGATAATAATTCTTGTTCATTTAGGTCTGGCATTGATGTTTTTATATGTTTAAATAATGCATCTTTATTGTTCAGTACTTGTTCAGTTTTTTTGTCAGCGGAAATACTTCCCTGGGGTTTTGTGGATCTAGTTTCATGTGAATATGGAATGGGATTTAACTATCCTCACAAAATCCTGGGAAAGTTATTCCTTCTGTGGTTTTGAAAGATCAGGAAAGTAGTCTATTGGTTAGGAGGTAGAGACTGAAATATTTTTTCGACTTCTTCATAGGATCTAGCTCCTCATAAAACATTATCGTAAGGGGACTCTTCGCGTATAAATATTTTCATGTTGAATTGGGCCAAATGATTCTCTACTATTTTATGAATATCATTTCTTTTGAATTCAATGTCAACTAATTTCAACTGATGATTCTCGACTTTTGAATGACCAAAATATAATAATGTAAACATGACAACCTGTATTGGAAAAGATGGCCATACCTTTTTGTTAAGCCCTAATATTGGCTCATTACCCCTTAATTGGGGCATATTACATTATTAATGTTATTTTATTTATGTC
>SNQJ01S0077649.1:0-36409 GCA_010110895.2 Picea sitchensis | reverse complement strand
CCTGAAGTTAAATTGTTTTATGATACAAGGGAAAAGACACATGGTTCACACATTCATATCCAATAACCAACATTATCAGTAAGTAAGCCAAGAAAATTCATACATACTAGTGTACATGTGCAAGAAATGCATGTGCAGCTAGTACATAAAAGTCTTGTGCATGTACTAATAACAATAACTATCACCTCTATAGTAATTTGAGTATGCAACAAATCCAATCAACAAGAATATTCAATTTATAAAAGATAATAAACCAATCAATTGTTTGTGAAATCCCTTAATTAGAATAATCTACCTCCACAATGTTTATTTAGACAATTGCAGTTTAGTTAAGTAATTATGAATATACATATATACACATTTTCTTTTCGGAAGGAAAAACAATAAATTCCACCATAAGGAAACTCTCCATACACTCTCAACTATTTCTACTCATCCATCCTCCCTAACTTACTTCCATCTTCCATTCCTATCCTTCCTCCATTACTTCTTATCCACCTTTCTATCCTACTTAAAACATCATCAAATAGTCTAATCATTTGCGTTATTTTCTTTCCATAATTGCTTTAATCAACCATCATTAACCCGTCGTCCTTATTGATTACAACACAAGCACAAATTTTATTTATATTATATGCATCCCCTTAACTTGTGTTGATCTAATTTATTATGCACCTTAGTCTCTAATCTTACTAATAACATATCCTTGTACTTTTCAATATACTTTATGTATTTACATTTTCTTATTATTTTATTGTCTTTCCCATTCAATGTATGATACATCACTCTCTTCACCTTTTGAGTCTATTACTCTCACCACTAATTACTCTCTTTTTTTTTTACTCTCAAGTACATATGGTTGTATATCATCATCTTCAACCTATTTGCATTTTACATAATTTTGTTAAAATTTTCCCCTTATTACTCATCTACTTCATTTTCAACCCACTATCTACTATTTAATTGCACACCTTACTATGTGTCACCTATATTAGCTTCATAATTTTCCCTCTAGTGTCTGTACAAACATGCTTATGTTTTATTTTGTTGTTATTATTTTTTCCTTTGCATGTCACTACTAACCTCTACTATTTCTTTCCCTCTTACTACACTATTGTTTTATATACTCAATTTTTTACTATTTACCATCACTCCTTACTACCTTCCTTCTTTATAGTGCATTCTATTTTGTTGTTTCTTTTTACTCTTCCTAGCCTATATATATTCATTCAATTCACATCTCATCAATGCACTTGTTATTCTTACAAATTTCCTTCTTTTACTCCTACTACAATTACACTAAATATTACCTTATTAACTTTACCTTTTCTATTTATTTATTATATGGTTGCTTTATATATTTTATTTATAGTACCACAATTGGTGTTAAGATATTGTGAGATACTTAAAGAAAAGAGAAAATTATGTTACATGGCTAGTTGTACTTTATGCATATTCCACAAGTTGTGGATGCCATTGACATCACTAAACTTGTAATATAGATTTTCATGTTAATGATATCTATGTAGAATGGGTTATTAATTTTATGATTTATGTATTTATAAATATTAGTTGTATTTAACTCATTTTATTATGATTTTGGATAATCTATTTAAACAGGTAATTTTCACAAGTTTAAAAAATTTGGGGCTTCAATTACCTTAACTATAAAACTTTATCCATAAAGTTCTTCTTTAAACAAACTTGCTTTAAGTCTTTTATTTAAGCAATGATTTTTTTTTACACTCCAACATCTTTTGTTATATTTCCTAACACTCATTTCTTGAATTAGTTTATGTTATAATGGATCCATTTTGTAAATGACTTATTTGCTCAATAACAAACCTCAATCTTATTGCCTAAATTTTTAAATTAATCCCAAAAAGTGAAATAATTTCATTTATGTTTTTCTTAAGATATTTATGAGTAAACCCCAAGCAAAGTGGATGCATTCTCCATAATAGTCTTTAGTTTTATTTTAACATATACACCAATCCTTGTAAAATAAGTAAAATTTCAACAAACCAAGGCACGCTTTTATTGATCTTGTCCCTTGCCACCATTATATGTATTCATTGTAATTATTTTGTTTTAATCTTTCTTTTAAAATATTAGCCTGTGCATTATATATTATGCTATTTTATTTTATTATAAAAATTTAATAAATAATATATATATATATATATATATATATATATATATATATATATATATATATATAAAACTAATATAAAAGTCCATGAGAAAACTCAACACTATATACTCCTACTTTGAAAAAGGGTATAATAATGAATTATTTGGAATACGTCGTTTATATAAACTACGTTGATATGACTTAATCCAAATTTTTATATACTCTCTGATAGATTTCTATGTATAATTACTTGAATTAAGTCATGAAATGTCTCTTTGATAGTATATGATGATTTTCATCGAACTATATTCAGTTATACTCTTTCTATATATTATAGTTTTTCTTTGATCTGAATATTTCTTTTATATATAAATATAAATGTTGAACATGATGTGAATAATTGATTCCATAACATTTTCAATCTTATTCACTTAATTCAAATTTCAAATTAATTACAAACTTAATTTGAACATCAGGCCACATAGAAACTATGATGTGGATAGAAAATTTGAAGTGATAGAATTTTTAATAATCAAATATAAGATACCAAATCATCGTAGCTAAACAAAGGAGGGAAATCTATTCCTCTGTCCAAAATCATATTAATTTAATTTTACGAATCTCAAAATTATGACATAGATTGATGAGACATTTATTGGAGGCAGGATCTATCAAAAGTATAAAGATTAATTTAGTTTACAAAATTTCAAGTTTATAAATTAAAAATAGAATTAAAATTTGATAAATTTAAACCCTCTTAGAGGTATGTCCTTTTTTTAATGTTTAAAAAATAAAAATTAGAATAAAGCTGTATTTTCATGTATTTTTTCATAAAGTCAATAATATCACTATTATTTTTATATGTAATTTTATAATTATATATAATAAAAAATGGATTCATATAACAACCCTAATGAGTTCATTGGTAAAATTAAATTTTCATTACATATTAATAATTAAGTTTTGAGTTTGTCGTATGTGAGACTCCATACTTTTCACAGCCGTCCTCATAAAAAATAACCCAAAAATAAATTAAATGCAAAACTAGTCTCCATCCATCTTCCATTTATTTTATTTTTTAGGAGAAACCCTCACCTTCAAAAAAATAAATGTAGGCTTGTCTCCACCCATCCATAGATTCATTTATTTATCCTCATGCGTCCTCATCCAAAATAGATTAAATGTGAGCTTGTCTCTCCACCTCAAGGGCATAGACATGGTTTCCAGGGCAAGCCTTCTCTTCTCAACTTCTCATTGTCGTGCAAACCACAACAAACATCATTATTTTCTATGTTTTAAGCTTCATGGTTGGTTCATAAAGGAGTTTTTCCCCTTGAAAAGGGTTACGAGGAAGCATATGGGCTTGGTTGTGGTGGGGTTTGGATGCTTCTTTCATCAAACCACTCAATCGGTGAGGGCGTACAATATGGTAGAATTTGTGGAAACACAATCTGGTAGAATATGTGTTTCCAGAGGCCACGACCCCAAAACAAAAGTCTTTTTGGTTTATTGTTGAGTGGTGGTGAGGTAGACTCGTCCATGGTGGCCATGCGGTTTATTGTTGAGTGGTGGTGAGGTAAACTCAGCCATGGCGGCGATGCGGTTTATTGTTGAGTGGTGGCGAGGTAGACTTGGACATGGCGGCCATGGCCCGCAACTTCCAAGCTTGGCACAATCTAATTTACTTGCCAAGAAAAATTTTAGTTATTTTGGTTTTTCTTTTTCTTTATTAAACCTCTTTATTTTCCTTCATTTGCAAAATGGATTTTATTTTTATTTTTCTTAAAAGTTTTCTTTAGATTTTGTTTGTGTAATGTTCTTATGCTGCTTGATTTCTTTTTTACAAGATTTCATTATTATTATTTATATATATATATATATTTCTTACATGTAATAAATGTAAATCTCTATTTCATATAAAAAAATATATTAGGATTGCATACTTATATCTAATATATATTTCCATATTCTTTTACAATTAAGATTTTAATCTTCTTTATTCTTTTTCTTCTTAATCTTCTTTATTCTTGTCCCTTACAGGTGGGGTCAAGACTTTCATAGGTGTGTAGGTGGCTTGAATAGGTGGACAAAGACTAGACACTATGCAAGATTTCTTACATACTTCTCATTATTTTATCTTTAGGATTTTCTTAGGGGTTAAGGTTACTTTTCTCTTAGGATTCTTTTGGGTGTTTTCTTATTTAAATTTGTTTTTGCTGACCCATCCTTATGACAAAAAGCCTGTTTTTTATTTTTCTTCAGGGTTAAGAGGAAGAAGCTGATAGCAACCTTGATTTAGTAAAACCATACATTAATGACGTTAGAATGTAGTCAGGCAACAAGTTACTATGACACACACACCTACGACTCAGACCAGCTAGCAAACATACTTAAAAAAATAACAAGGGAAGCGAACTACCCTTAGGCATAAAACCGCGATTCTGGCGTGACTAAGGGACAACACCCCATCCCAACATCACGGCCTGGACGAACCGTACTAGAACCTGGAAGGACCTAGCGCCTAAGGTATTTGGCCCTTGTGCCAGGAAAGCCTGCCTTCGTCCAGCACTCACCTGAAACTACTCCGACTGAATCTGGTGCAGCCCCTATCCCCAGTGGCGCCGCTTGATCCCTCATCAAGAATCATGGGCAGGGTAGATGCATCCAACCGCTGCGCCAAAACAAAGGGACCAAGACTCCAGAAACTCCGATGAGCTGGGCAAATACTTATTGGGAGACTATACCTACTCCCACACAAGGTTGATGAGACACAGGGATGAGAAGACAAGGGGTGACGCCCGGAACCACATGACATCATCATTGTCCCAACCAATCACCCAGTCTAAACGGTCTATGATTACATTCAATTTTAACAAAGGTTCCAATCTAAATGGGGCACGTCAAAGTTACAATTAGACAACGATCGTCAGAAAGCTAAATAAGCGTTAATACAATTAATTTTACGAAAATCTAAGTGGTCAATACTAAAACCATAATTATAATTTCCCTCTATCCTTGATTAAAATTCAATCCAGCGAGTCTAAAATTTGCAATCCATTCTTTAATTACCAATCAAGTTCAATCTTTAACACAACCTAATCGGTCAGTCTATGTTAATCCAAATTCTCCACCCAACTAGACATTAACTCAAATAACAACATTTACAATCTTAAAGAGTGAATTCTATCATTATAACCCTTATGAACAATTAAATATCAGTATATAGTCTAGTTATATTGACCGAACGAACAATACTATATGTCTAATAATATTAGAAGGAAACTACTAACTATTGGTAGGGTTGGAGCAATTTATCGAGGAAATTAACATAGCGGTTACTTAACAGTTAATATAGAAATAACAAGGAAAGTACATGACCATTAACACGACAATTAAAAACACACTAACAATGTAGTTTACATGACTATTGTCATAACAAGTAATACAACAATAGCGAGGCATTTAAGGTGTTAGTTAACATTTCACTCGCTGTGTCATTTAATCCAAAGAATGAACCATTGGTCATTTACATTGTTGTGGAAATTGTTCTAGCAATTAATATGGCCATTACATAACAATGAATCTAACAATAACAAGGCATTTAACTCACTGTTATCCATTTTATTTGTTGGAAAAAATCAAGGCAATTAATGCGACCATTACGCAGCAATGAATCTAGCAATGGTAAGGCATTTAACTAACTATTATCCATTTAATTCATTGTGGAAAAATTAGCAAAAATGTAGTGCCCACATGGTGGCCAATCATGGCCAGTCGACAACAACTCAACGGAGAATTAGAGACAAGCGTATCAATCGACATCAACATGATCCATCCTCAAAGGGGAAAATGCAATCCACGGTTTGGTAATCAGTGGTCATTCTTGCAATTCAGTTATGAATTGAATAGCAATAAAAAGGGTGGGTGAATTCAACATACACGTGAATTTTTATTTACCAAAGCGAGTGGTCATTAGACAATTGAATTTAGGACTTAAAGGCTAAGTGGTAGGTATTCTCTGACCTTCAGGTCCATCATTTGAAAGAGAAAAGCGTAAGGGATTAAAGCGGAAACTTAGTCTCATTTTGAAAGAAAAAACATGGGCATTAAAAACAACAAACTCAGTCTCAATTGAGAAAAGCGTGGGCATTTAGAACAACAAACTCGGTCTCATTTGAGGCAAAACATGGCCATTCTTAGTCACTCATCACGAAATAAAAATGTAGGCGAATTAAAACAGCTTCTTCCTTGGTCTCTTTGAAGAGGGCAAAATGTGGGCATTTTTTAAAACAACAAACTTCAGGTCTCATTTGAAAACAAAAGCATTAAGGCAATTTTAAGTAGCAATGTCTGTCTCATTTGAGAAGCAAAGCACAGTGGGCATTTTAATGACGATCTCGGCAGCATTTAAAAAGCATGTTTTGTATTTCGGGATACTATTTTTTCCAATCACGGACATGAGATCAATTCATTTTCCATTGCCCAAAATACCAATAGAAAATCACGAGACATGAATCAATTGTTTTCAATTGCGAATACAAATACAAAGCATACATGAATCAATTCATTTTTCCATTTGCAGAATACCAATAGAAAATGCGGACATGAATCAATTTATTTTCCATTGCTAGAATACAAATAAAATGCATACATATGAATCAATTGGTTTTCATTTGCGAATATAATACAAATTCACGGTTCTTGTAAGAGAAACGAAAGGATCCCATCATCCAAGGTTAATGAGGTAGACCGTGATAGGTTAAGTCTTTTCATATGCACACACTACCACGGAAGGCGGGCGTTGAGATCCATGGTCTAATAGCATGCGACGGCAAGTAGATGGGGCTCACAGTGGAAGGCTTTGAAGCGAGGCGATGAGCTAGGGATGATGGGCATAACCACCACAATGGTCACAATCAAACACCACAGGAGGTCAAGACATGTCGGGAAACGAAGGCCATGGGAATCAACAACCATCAAGATAGGCTAAGAAAAGTTCAGTCATCAATCTAAACAATCGGTTTACTTACTCCATTAAACATGAATATCCAAGCATAAATCATACTATAATCTACCATGCAAAAATGAAGAGGACGTATGGTTGCCACAATAAGCCCACTCGGTGATGTTCCGCGATGCTCAGTACCAGCTCCTTCTTTCCGATGGCCGAGACTTCACCCGGTACCTCCCGATAGTGATGATAGGGGTAATCTTCTTCTACTCACTTGTAGAGCATAAAGGGCCACACACTATCCAAGATTGGGACTCCTTTCCACCCTTTGGAGACGAGCTACCACTCCTAGAAACGGGTATGACAGCTCCACAAGCCTAAGTCATTCAGAGTAGATATTTACGCGATTAATAGCGTTTTGTAAACATAAGATATCCTTCATCCTTATCCTCCTTCATTATATAGAGTTGCGAAGTCCCCGCCTTTCTTTCCCTAAAATCTCATTTAATTAAAGTTTTTAAAATTAAAATCCATAATTCCTCCCAGGTACAAGTGTCACAGTCCCCTTGTTCCTCCACAAAATTAATTTTTTAATTAATTAATTTCTCTTATTTCCCTCACCCACCTAAGTCAATCCTAGAGAATGGCTCCTAGGTGTTCCCAAATTCTCTTACAGGTTTTTTGACTTTCCCCATTATCAATTTCTAGTTCAGTTTTAAATTAAAAAGTTCTTGGTAGATACTTTTTCTAAGTTTGACTTTTTTCTTTTCCCTTGGGTTTCCTTTTTCTTTTTTTTTTTTTTTTTTTTTTTTTTTTTTTTTTTTTTTTTTATTTCCCCTCTTTCCCCTTTTCATTTGGGACTCGAGTGGCAGATTGTAGAAATTAACCCCCCTTTTTCCTTTTCCCTTTTGGTTAATAATTTTAAATTATCATAAATAATAAAACAATTATTTCAATTTTTTTTTTACCCTATGGATTTTATGAATCATTTAAATTTCTTACCCTTATTATTACAAGATTTAACAAAAGAATTATGATTATTATTTATGTTGTTTTCCTTTTATTTTATTTTAAATAGATAAATAAAATTTTACTAGCATAATTTAGACTTAAGACTTATATTTTGTCTGGGTGACATTTTATTGGGGAATTTGTTTTAAAAATTCTTAACACATTAATTAGTCCTAAGGACATCTAGTCTCATTCATTTATCATCAACAATGTGGCGTGCCATTCAGGATAGGTCCAAGGGTGCTACTAGCCTTAATTTGTTTCCCTTGCGTGGCGTGTCGTTCAAGGCGCTTTTCTACAGTGCTCCAAGGGTACCACTTTCGCCTCTTTCCATTTTTCTTGCGATGTGCCCTTCAAGATACCGGGTTCCTCTAAGGTTGCCACTTGCCTCTTAGGTGACTTGGTATGCATCAAAACCCCCTGGAGTCAATGCTCCAGCCGGTAACTTCGGGGAATAAGGGCCTCTAAGGAATAGAATTGCCAATGCACCCCTTAGAATGTCGTGGCGAGCGCCATGATCCACCCTCATGGCATCATTGGGTCTCTTAGAACTGAGTATTAACCTATAGTTGAGATCTGGTGGAGATGCTAGTAGAACATGGCGGGGTTGTTGTCCGCACCTCTCCCCTCAATAACATCTCTGGTAGTCAGATGTGACCCTTTACTCCACATGGCCAGGTCTAATGGGGTATGCGTCAACTGCATCATCAACGAATCATAATAGGAATATATCCATATCATATCATTTAATCAGATGCACTAATATCCACTATAAAACAATTAAGCCCCAATGGTACACTCCCTTATCCGGAGTCCAAGGGGTTTCGATGCCTCTGCATCCTCGAGGTCAAAATCCTTCACTTTTCAGTGAAACCAGGTTATAGCACCTGTCTATGTCGATGGAGTAAAACAACATGTCGTATTATAACGTCTCACCAAATCAAAATCAAATGTTTTGCAATAGCATAATGATACGGATCTTGTGAACTTGTCCTCAAGAATAGGGTTAAACCGATTGGAAGGCGGGATGTTACATATTTTTAGTTCTTGGTTGGTTCCTTATTTAGGTTGTTTTCAATTTAAATGACATAAGCTTCTAAAATATATATTTGTTTTCCATATTTTTTCTCAAACCTAGAAATTTTTTATGGGTTTTTCTTTGGTATAAACAAACTCACTATTTTACGGTTCGTTAAAAGCGGTGGAATTATTTTTGAACATTTACATTCATTTTTAGTACCAAGGCTCCGGTGTTTCAACTACAACTTCGATACCATGTGAAGCCTTTACTAAGGCTTCAATGTTAAATAGTAAATTTGTAATCTAAATTACTTTTCTTTTCTTGAACATGACATCTAATTTCTATTTTTGTTTACATTACAACAAATCTATCTAATTTATGTTGAATTACTAGCAAATGTAATCAGTTTAGATATCAAATTCATAAATTATACAGTCCAAAAATAGTCACAAAATAGATTACTAGTCACTTTTCTCAGCTCAAAGACGACTTTTGCTCATCCCCTGTTTTACATATACTAGACCTCTCCCAACCCTTTGAGGATGGAGTGTGGAGTGCCTCTGATATGTTATTGGTGCCATGCCAAATAGGAGGATGCCCCACATTAGTTTACCCTCTGAAACCTTTAGAATGGGAGAAATATAATTACCTATGACAAGGGATTTTATAGTCTGGCGCAAGCAACCAAACAATGGAGGCATTATTTGTTGGGTAGAAAACCCATTTTGCATATAGACCACCACCATTTGATTTTCATCAACTCTCAATTAAAGATTCAGGAACAAAGGCATACAAATGGGCCTCCTACATTTAGTAATTTCACTTAGTCATCAGATATAAGAAAGTCACTTCTAATAAGATGGATTATTTGCTAAGTTAACCTCCCACTTGAGGCTTTTCCATTCTAGAAGTGCGTTATGCTACTTATGAGTACGAAAATATATATCAATATACTCTTTGACCCAGGCTTCGAGAGATTTAGAGAGATTTGCAAATCCCTATAGTGATCAATCAGACCCCCTTTCTAGACTACATTATTTGGGATGGGTGGCTCTATAAGTTTAATTTGTTATGCGTTCCACACTCAGAATATTGCCTCTTTCTCATCAAGGAGGTGCACACTTCAGCCTATAGGGGCCACTTCAGGACCACAAAGACCAACATGCCTAGAAGGCCAATTTCATTGGCCTTCCATGTAACCTCAAGTTGAAAAAATTATCCGAACTTGTGCATTATACTCACAATCAAAATATCAACGGAAGCATTGGTTGTATCAACAACTTCCACTTCCCTTCCTAAACCTGGGGAGTCAATCTCAATGGACTTCCTTGGTGCACTTCAGACAACCCAAAACAAGCATAATGAAATCTAGGTAATGGTATGATGCTTCATAAAAATGGCACTTTTCATCCCACGCACGAAGACTACTACAGCAGCAAAAACAATGGAACTCTACTTCCAACATGTATGGCCCCATTCTGGCCTCCCAAGTAGTATCATCTTAGACAAAGATTCTCTCTTCCTCAACACATTTTTGAAGACCATATAGGCATTATTAGATTACCACCTCAAGTTTTCTCTTGCATTCCATCCTCAAACGGATGGCCAAATAAAGATTAGATCCTTGAGTCTTGGTTCATGCTCTAGAACTCACTTTAGACACAGAAAACAATGGGTAAGGCTTTCATTCTACAACATAGATACAACAAGGAAACACATTCCTCTACAGGATTTTCACTTTTTGAAGTCTTCTTGGGCTTCAAATAGCGTGCCAACCAAGCTCCCCCTCACTTGGGATCCTCAAGGTGCCTTCCATAAGCAGTAGGAACAACTTCCACCTGTGGTTGCCAACCGATTGCACAATGCCACAGTGTAGTAACAACAACCCTCAAAGCATCCCAAGATCATTGGAAAGAGCCATGGCAAAAGAACCTTCATGTCACTTCTGACCCGAGGAGGCAAGAAGCACTTCAGGAGCCGCATCTGAAGCTTCTACCAATAAAGATAATGTGAAACTTCATAAGAAAGAGGGACAGAGACATGGTAGAAAGGACCAAAATGCAGATTACGTTCAAGAGAGTGGTTAACTAAAAGTAGTGAAGGGAGGCAGGAAGAATATCAGGCGGATCCTAGGTGGGAAAAGAGAAATGGGTGCAACTAAAGCATCTGTGAGAGGAAGAGAGTGCATGGGGAAGGAGCCAATTTTGCAACGTTTAACAAGAATTGAGTAGGCAACAAGAGAAGCAAAGATAACCTTCCCCACTCTTGTCATTCCAAAGGGGAAGGAAACAATTAACAGGTGGGAAGAGAGAGGAATTAAGGGCGTATAAAGGGAAAAGAGTGGACACCATGGTCTTTGGAAGCGGTGGGTGACACTCAGGGGATACACACTTAGGGAGACCCTCTACCAAAAATGTTGAACCTGACGACTAACAAAATATGATGATAGGGAGAAATTAAAATAGAATGGAGAGGAAGCCGAAGTGAGGAAGTGTCGAGGAGACCTACCACTACAATGTTGGGTGAGATCAGTAATATGCTTGATCTGGAAACAATTGGCAAACCATTAGTAGAGGTAGAAGGATAAAAAAAAGCAAGGAGTAGTTTGTGACACAAGTCCACCTTTACCTATGTTACATCCATCAGATGGACAAGGTGTACAACCCAGATCTTGAAAACCTGCACTATCTCCACGAAGGAGGATAACAAGGGCCAAGCAGATTGAGTGAAGGAGCACCCTCAGGTGCTGTATTGCCTCTTAGTTTCGGTTATTTGGAATTTTGTAGTTTAATGACAGTTATGCCTAGGTAGTAGAAGGCTAGTTTATTTCTATAACAGACTATGGTTGGTTTGGAAGTTTTTAGTTAGCTCTTTTTGACTATGTATTTCAAATTGGATATGGTAGGTGTGGTCTGGTTTCCATTTTTTGGAAGACAAGATACATCCACTGTGACTATCAAAACTAGGAGCAAGAACCCCCTGGTTTGGTTTCCTTCTAGCTAGACCAAGATCCCCATTTTGCTATCGTAATTCCTACAGGTAATATATATTCCTACAATGACTTAAAAAAAATTAAAAGGTATAGCTTGCAAATTGTAATGTAAATTTGATGTTTTAATGAAAAGGAATGAATTTATTGAATGATATATATAAAATAATATGTAGGTTAATTATTATGTTAATTTAAAATATATTAAACATCAAATTATTAATTTATTAAAATTATATATATATATATTGAAATTATAATAAAATTAATTAATAAAATAATATAAAATTTATGAATTATATTTGAGAGTGAATGTTTTCATTTAATGAAAATAAAGAATAATGTAAAATTTATAAAAATATATATGTTAAATTTGTTAAATGTTTCGTACTAATAGTTGTAAAAATTTTAAATGTTTATTCTAAAATTATGATTAAAAGTAAAGGTTTAGTTACCACAACAATGATACATTTAAAACATTGATAGAAATGGTTACCATCTAGTTATCCGGATAGGGTTACACTTATTGGAGATGAGCACAATTAATATTTTAATATTAAATCCTAATATTTTTTTCACATTTATCTAATTATATTAAAAGGTATTTAGAAGCTAGTATAATTGGATTTACATGATAAATCCATGATCAATATATCCAAACTATATTTGAATGGTGTATGTATAATCAATATATCCATGCATTTAAATAATTGGAAGGCACTACCTCAGGTGCAGGCACATATCATATTGGAGGAGGCAATAGTTTTTTTTTTCTTATGGGTGTGAACCCCTCGCGTATACGATGTAAACTTTTGGCATTCGATTATTTTACCATACATGACCGGTTTAAAGGTTTTTACCATGAGTGGGTGCATGGTAGCCGTGGATGTGAGCTCATCCATTTTATTTTATTTTTACTTTGTCGCATCTGTCCTTCTTTTTTCATTGGTGGGTGGGCAGCCTAGTGTGTTGTTGTTGGTGTTTCAATTAACGAATTCTTCAGTTTCATTGGCGTTGGTGTTTCAATTAATGCTTCCATATTTGTGGTGGGTTGTTGGATGTGAAAGTTCTTGTTGGCATTTAATTAATGAATGTTTTGGTTTCGCTAGTGTTAAGTTTCAATTAATGCTTTCATGGTAATTTTGACTTTTAATTAAATTTATTTAAGAAAAAGTGTCTTAGTTAAGTTGGCATTTTATTTATTGGTGGATTGGTAATGAAATACAATGTCATTAGATATGCATGATATTGGGCATTAGGAAACCGGAGGATAGAGAGCATAATCGTTTCTTACAAAAAATTATACCATTACATGGTAGAAGAGGGAGGTTGATGACAAGTTCTGCACTATTAATAATTTATATGTTGATGTATATTTTCTTTCCAATGTCATGTGTTAAAATTTACTAGATACAATTCCAAGTGTGTTTAAAATTCCACCACAGCCCTTAAATTCAGCTTTATTATTTGTCTTTTCCATTTTCACATGTGTCTTTAATTTGGTTTGTGCTTAGCCGTATCACTTTTCAATTTTACCTTTGTATATAATTCGGGTTGTGCTTAGCAGTATAATGAATTGTTATTGTTTTATTCTTTGAGGAAAAACTGAAAACAAAAGGTCCAAATTTCATCTGAAGGAATATTGTTACTTGGATATTATACACTAACTGGTTTTTAATTAATGATCTATGAACTAAAAACGTCATTTTGTGAAGCATTGTTGGCTTAATTGATATGCTTAGAAGAGTGTCCATCTGTATTCTTGAACTTTGATGGCTGTACAACATCGGCTATTCAAAATCTTTCATTGTTTCTGATGATTAGTGAGTTAGGGTCCATGTCCCTCTATGAGTACATATTTGAGATTTGAAAGGATTATATTTACAAATACTATATTGTGATTCCTCCACTAATCCAATCACCGGAATATATTAATAGATTGGATATAAAAAAAATATTGTTCTTCAGGATATAAATACTTTGTCTATATCTGTATGAATGTATGAATTCAAAGTAATTTGAACATACTTGATAAAAAAAAATGTTGTTGTTCTCACACTTTGTGAATAGTAAAAACCACTTTGGCGTCTTAATATAATTAATATTTCCAATTTAAAAATACACAATAATTGGGTTTATTGCACAATAGTGGGTTTATAATACCTATTTTACTCTCTTTTATATATGGTTTATTGTGTTTTATATAGGGTTAAGCTTTTGAACACATTATTTTATCTATGTGGCATTACTTTGAAATCTAATCATAGCCTAATACAAGATCCTAGAAATAGTTAAGAGATGATAATCCATATTTTATTACGTGTTTTTATATATGGTTAGACTTGTGTTTATCTTGAAGTTGAAACACATTTATCTCACAGTACTTTTGAAATAATCATGGCCTAATATACAGATCCTAGAAATAGTTAGAGATGATAATCATGACTTTTTGTGTGTTTATATATAGTTTAGATTTGTGTTTATCTTGAAGTTGAAACACATTTTATCTGTGTAGCATGAAGTGAATCTAGAGATAGTTATAGTATGGTTCACCATCCACTATGGATTTAGATGTGCTAGTTTTTTAAATATAGTAGTTATAATGTGTTGAAATGTATGTAAATTTTATAAATAACATTGAAAAAAAAAAATCAATATCAATACATCAATTTTATAACCTATTGTTCTTATTATGAAACCAATTATTTAAAAATTAATATCAATGATATTTTTAAACCATATGTGGATTCTAGAAAAAACAAAAAATAGTTAAATTCTTTAGATTACTATGATTGTAAATATGACTATAATAATACAGTGGACTTGACTTTTTCTATAAAATAGCATTAATAAAACATTAATATGAATGAGCCATTTTACAGAAGCTTTAATACATATAATCTATGTTTAGCATGCTTATGTATGTAGATGTTTAATTTCACATTTTATAACAATAGCCTACGATGACCAAATACAGGAAAAAACATCAATATGGATCGAGGAAGGGAATGTGTGGGTGTGACATGAGAGATGGGTTTTACTTCAGAGGCAATTAATTTTCTGTAGAGTTAATATAGTTCCATGGAACAAATAATTGAATCATGAAACATGCCTCGTCCAACTACAATGTTAATCTGATCTGCCTATACGTGCTTTCCAGTATTAATTGAATTATGATAATTCCTTATTATCTCCTCCTTGCCATTGAATTTCACTTGCTGCTCTTTGGACTTTGGTGCAACATCCAGAGTTGGAACAGTGGGTTCCGCATGAGGCCAGGAGAACACCGGGCAGGAGTCATTGCTACTGCCGACGACTGAACAGGGCCTTGCTTTGGAGGGTTGGGACCATTGGGGGATTTGGTTGAGGAGAAGCAAACAGAAGTAGGGGGTTGTGAGGAGTTCGAACATTGGGATTTGGATTGTGGAGAAGCAGGAGTTGGAACATTGGTATTTGGTTGAGGAGAAGCAAGCAGAAGTTGGGGGTTGTGAGGAGTTGGAACGTTGGGATTTGGTTGAGGAGAAGTAGGAGTTGGAACATTGGTATTTGTTTGAGGAGAAGCAAGCACAAGTAAGGGGTTGGCGTGAGGAGTTGGGTATTGGGATTGGTTGAGGGAGAAGCAAGCCTGGGAAGTAGGGGGGTTGTGACAGGGTCCAGAAGGATCATCACCTCGATGTAATTGCATCTCCTGCTGGCAGCTTTAACGGAAGAACATTACAGCCACTGTTGTTTTATGCATTGGCGGAGTTGGAACACTTTTTATCATGTTGAGGACAGGCTTAGCAACCACAAGTAAGGGCCTTCGCCAAACAACATCATTCACAATGCTTAAAGTGGGGCGACAGCAGAAACCACAAGAACGTACGCATTAGTTTTAGTTTTCATGGGCAACGGCATTATACTCATCAGAGGATTGATCTGTTATATGATTGATGGTCAGTAAATATTAGAGATAATAAGAGTTATGGGATGGTCCACGGTTGATTTGTATTTGCAGATGAAATATTTCATGCATACAATACAATAGTCACATGGAGGAGGAGTGATCGTCTATAAATACTTGATGGAGAGGGGAGGAGTGGATGTAGACCCGAGATTATAGATTTGAGAACCAACCTGGATATTGAATTGAATTCAAAATACTTGTGATATGGATGATGGAGAGAGTCTTCGCTCGTAGAGAACACGGGAGAGAACATACACGATTATTTAAACGTCGCGGCTGCAACGGAGTTAAACTTTCAAACTCGTCACGTTAAACGGATAGTTTCAACTTTTTGGGTTGAATTGTGAGATGGCAGAGAGAACGAAGAATGTGTATTGTGACAGGTTGGGATGTTTGACTAGTCCCTGTTACTGTGTTGAATTGACTTTAAATCTTCAACATAGATAGATAGTTTGAATATGTTTCTAGATACATATAGAATTTGTCCAGATTTAATTATATATATCTAATCTTAATTAATAGAGATCTAGAAGAGCTAGATTCAAGGATTATATGCAATCTTTAATTTTTGGTTGTTTTTGGTGTAGTTTACTAGTAATCTCTGCAAATTAAATTTGACAGTGAAAAAATAATACTAATAAAAAACAATTTTTAAAATTTAAAATCCTAAAATTAATAATAAAAATCTGAATATGTGAAGATCAAAATCGGCATTTACTCTTTATCTAAAATAAAGAATTTATGATTTTCCCTCTCCTCTTTCCAAATGCTTCAAATAAATTAATAGTACTATTTTTTATAATTTAATAATTTTATTAATAAATTAATGGTTAAAAAACTTTCTAATTTTACAATTTTATAAAATAAAATAGTTTCAAGGTTTGAAATGGAAAAATAAAATAATTTTACATTTGTCTTGGTTGGAGGACTTAACAAATTATTTGTATATAAGTGGCCAATTGAGATGTTGTTATTCAAGTATTGTAATGCATATTGAACCATATTATTTTTAGAATTTGTTTCAATACTAGGAGGAACTTTGGATAATGTGGGCTCCTCATTTTAGTGCAGTGTTTCCCGTAACAAGAAGAAAGAACAAAAAAATTCTCTTTGGTATTTATGAGATTTATCTTAAAATATGGTCACAATGTGGTTTATGGAGTGTTTGAAGAATGGTGGTTCTATTTATACCTAATTCAATTTGGTGGCTTTGGAGTAGGTCAGATCATTCAAGTCACTTGGTAAGTTAAACCAATTAAAATTCAGAAAATTGAATAAAAACCACAATTAAAAAATTATCTTAGGCAATTTTGAAGGAAAATCCTATAGTTTTCTTAATTTTTGGTACATACCTATTTTTTAAATTCAAAACAATATATTAGGTATAGTAAAAACTATTCTACTCATTTAAAAGTACTTAAAACCTACGATTTAGAACTGTATTTAGATTTTCTTTATTATACATGTGTTTTGTGGAACTTTGATACAAAGTTCTCAAAATTTTATACAAATGTTTAGAAATATTCATAGACTAGTCCAACAACATTATAAAAGTGGTGGATACATGTGGATGAGCTCCCTTACCTTGGAAAGATGGAAAATGTTGTCTATCTGTGTATATCAACCTCTTTTATAATGTGGTTGTGCTAATTTTATTCTAAATTCATCTTGATATGTGATTTTATATATGAAAGTAAATTAGTTATGACAACCTTTGTTTCTTAGTGTGAGCAGGCATGCACATAGTAGAGCGTAGACCCTTGTATTTAGTTTCTAGCCGAGATCATGGGCACTCCTCATAATAAGAAAAATGTAGTGGGCATAAAGAAGATGGATGAAGACAATACCAGTGAGTGTTGGGCCTAAAAAGCTTGTTTATTTCAAATAAACTTCTAACTGTCAATGTAGCTTGTATATACCAAAAGGTTGAGGGACAAGGAAATCCTAGAAGCTGTCAAAAGTTTTTGTAAAGTCAACGAAACAACCATGGGAGATTGGTTTTAGTTTTCTGCTGGCATTCTATCAATGTGTTGATCTTATTTTCCAAAATAATTAAATATAAACTAGTTAAAATAGGGATAATAATAACAGTCTTCTAATTATCCTTATAAGTTCTTTCATATACTTGACTATAGGGAATATCTCATAATTTTGAATATTAGGGATCGAGGGATGGAATAGAAAGAGAGAATCCCACGGGGACATTGAAAACACATTGGTCAAACACTCCAGGGGATAGACAAAGTTCCCAGCTGAGACAGATCCATGACCATCGAGAGTGTAACTCAGCACATCCTGAAACTGGTGACATATGATAAAAATGTCAGCCTGTTCAGACCCATCGCAGAGGAAGAAATCAACCAAGTTGTCCAGGAGATTTTCAATGGAAAGAGAAGCCCTAGGTCGGGGTAGCTTCATAGTGAAATCTTTAAAGCCTGAGATGTGGTTAAGTATGATATTTATGGTGTAGTGGAGGATTCTAGATGCTTAGCCTCCATCCTGAAGGCCTTGAATTCCATGATGATCACTCTGATCCAAAAATAAAATTAATCTAGAACTCCAGATCACTACAAACCAATAGCTTTGTGCAATGTTATGTATAAGATAATTCAGTCATAGCCAATATACCGAAACCACTCCTTCCTACATTGATTTCACATGTACAAGCGAGATATGTGGAAGGAAGACGGATCCTGGACAATATCATACAAGAACATGGGATAATTCACACTCTGAAAGTCAAAGGAAAGGGGGGATGATAATCCAACTAGATGGTGAGCTTATGCCAAATTAAATTTGGACCTACATGGAAAATACGTTGGAAGCATTTGGTTTTGACAAACATTGGATTAAATGGATCATCAATATAGTTTCAACAACAATTTTTTCATTGTTAGTAAATGGAGCCCCAACCAAACCATTATGGCCTTTAAGAGGCATCAGACAAAGTCCAGGTTACCACACTTCATTTTTATTCTAGTCCTTGGAAGGGCTGGTGATTATAAAAAATACGAAGGTGAAATAAAAGGCCTCAAACTCTTTCAAAATTGTTCGACATCAACAAAACAACAATTCTTCGATGACACCCTGCTCCATGTCAAACCCACTCTAAAGGAAGCTAAGTCTTATAAAAAAATCTTATAAGACCTCAGGGAGGCCTCAGGTCATGAAATCAATCAACCCAAATCGATGATATACTTTTTCAGTACTAATCCCACGCGAATTCAAAGAGACACAGCCCAACATTTTTTGGTTTGAACGTAAACTTCTCCCAAAGAAATACCTAGGAATACTGGGCCAAGTAGGCCACCTAGGGGAACACACATATGGGGCGCAAAAGTAAATCACCTCTAGGTGCAACACATCTTCACTTTTGATGATGAATTAAATATATTTAAAATAAATGGCTCCCTTGGTATATAATGTGGAGCTGGGGACTAAAATAAGTATTCTTACCTTTTCTTCTAAAGAGCTACCTATCTAGTTTGTTTTATTTTTTGAGTTTGCATTTTACCTTCCTGAGAATTTCGTTTTTAGGTTTTATGAATGTGTGATTACACCTTCCTTCTGGCTGGCTCCTACATTGACTCCATTTTCCTATCCGTCCACCCTCTGAGAACAATCTTATCCCATTAGCTAGCCAATCTCTCAAGGATCAAGTTGATTTTCTACAAGTTTCCTGAGGCAAAAAGGAGGGCACACCAACCTCGGGTTTCTTCCTCACTAGTTTCTCCTTCTTTAGGATAGAAAGTAGGGAGTGTGGCCCTCTTCCATGGATGCAATGCTTCTCCCGAACCTGAGAGAGGTCACTACGATATAGCCAAAGCCTCTTGGCCACTCTAGGATCATCCTATTTTGAATCTTTGAGAAATCTCTTCTACGCACCTAGGTATGTTCAATCCTTATGGATCAAATGGCACCAAATTCGACAACTCCCTTCCCAAGCAGTGTAAGGATACATAGAATTATTTTGCAAGATGTGCCTCTTACTCCATGTTCTAGATCCAGAAGAGGTACTCATAATAAAATTTGTGGTTGTTTTGTGAATTTCAATTCCATCAAAGAAGTAGATTTGTTTAGAAGTAAATTTAGAGAAAAAATTTCAGAGATCTTTGGCTATATAAAGGAAAGTCAATCCTAGAAGTCATATTCATGATTCTGCCCCTCAACAACCCCCACCTCACCAACCATCCAACTCCCATTCGTTAGCCGCTTACACTCACCTAGGATAAAAACCCACATAATGCAATTACAAGGACACCACAGTTGCTCATTCCCACAAAACTTACTCCTCACACAATTCTTCAGATTTTTGAATCCTCCAAAATCTAAAACCAACAAAACCCCTCTTAGAGTGATCTCATTGAGCCTTCCCAAGTAGAATATACCGTATAAGTTCCTCTAATCATTAGATCCCTCACTGATTCTATGATCCATGAATATTAAAACTCATCCACCCAACCCCTCATCACCCATGTGCTTCCAAATAAAAATGCAGCGGCTACTAATTGTGGACAATGGAAGCTAGAAAAATTTGTTGTCTCAAGAGATTGTCAAATTCCTTAATCTTGTTACTACTCCACATCTGCAAGCCTATCAACTCGGATGGGTCCAGACGGATGGCCCTCACCTCTTAGTTTCTAAGCGTTGTCTGGTCACTTTCTCCATAGGCCAATTAAAAGATATTGTCTTTTGTGATGTCTCCCCCTTGGATTCTGCAGATTTTTTGCTTGTTATCCCATACCAAACCCAAAGAAATGATATCTATCTGGCCAAATCTCGAGGTAAAAATTACAAAGAGAATACACTTATATCTGCTAAACCGCCCACATCCCTTCTGAGAACAAATGCGAATGTACAGGTAAACTGATGTGTCTCTATCTATTTGTGAATTAGCTAGTAACATAGAACAATACCACACACCCTATTCCTGAAACAATGACTCTCCTCCTCCATGATTTTGAAGAGGTATTTCAACCTATGGAGAGACGTCCCCCCTCCCAACACATTATTCATTCCATTCATCTCGTCGTGGATCTACTTTACCTAATTCCCTACTTGCAATTTGTTGCTTTACTTGGTCTGAGGAGGAAATGTAAGACAATTGATTGACCTCATCAACTCATGCCACATACAACCTTCATCTTCCCTGGAGTAGCCGCCGCATTTGTCATCCCTAAAGAGATACCTCATAAATGCGCCTTGCCACTGATAATCGATCCTTCAAAAAAATACACAATCAAAACCATTACCCCTATACCCAGATTGACGAACTACTCGGTACACCCTCAATGGAGCCTAAGTGGACACTAATTTGGATTGACAACCCACTACCATCAGGATTCGAATGAACCAGTTTTCTTGTTCAAGACCAAATTGGTCATTTTGAGTGGAAAGTCATTCTTCAACCACCAACACTAGCGACTTTCATGAGGTTCATCAATCACATCTTCATAGCACATTTGGGTCAATTTTTGGTCATGTACTTAGATGACATTCTCATCTGCAGTCGGACATGGGACACTCACAAGCAACATGTCTGACAAGTTCTCCAAACTCTCCAAGAACACAAGTTACAAATCAAAGAGAAGAAATCATATTTTGGTCGGGGCGATGATTCCCTATCTTGGCTTTATGGATGGTCCAACTCGAGAGGTGTTAACCATATCAACCCACATCTTTGACAATGGCCTCTACCTTCTTGGATGGAATTGAAAATCTTTCGGTATCAATTTCCTCACCAAGCTCATTCCCTATTTTTCATAGGTTTCTCATCCTTTGCATCATCTCTCAAATAGTTCTTCTACATTTATCTTGACTAAACAAGAAACTAGTCACTTTTCTCAACTCAAAGACGAATTCTGTTCATCCCCTGTTTTACATCTACTAGATCTCTCCCAACCCTTTGAGATTGGTTTGATGCCTCACGATATGTTATTGGTGCCATACTTAAATGGGGAGGGCCTTGTTGGTTACCACTCACGAAGCCTTTAGAGGGAAGAAAAATGTAGTACCTATGACAGGAATTTTATAGTTTGGTTCAAGCACTCAAACAATGGAGGCATTATTTTTTGTTGGGTAGAAAAACCATTTTGCATATAGACCACCACCGTTTGATTTTCATCAAATCTCAAATGAAGATTCAAGAACAAAGGCACCTTAAATGGAGCGCTTTTTGACGTATTTCACTTGGTCGCCAGATATAAGAAGTCACTTCTAATAAGATGGATGATTTGCTAAGTTAACCCCCCACTTGAGTTTTTTCCATTCTAAAAGTGCGTTGTGCTACCTATGAAACATGGAAAGATCAATATGCTACTGACCCTGAATTTCGAGAGATTTTAGAAGATTTGAAAGTCCCAAAGTGATCAATGAGAACCCCTTCCTAGACTAAACTATTCTTCGGGATGGGTGGCTATATAAGTTGAATTTTCTATGTGTTCCACCCTCAGAAGACCACCTCTTTCTCAACAAGGAGGTGCATGCTTCAACCTATGAGGGCCACTTCGGGACCACAAGACCATCAACATCATAAGGTAATTTCATTGGTTTTCCATGCAACCTCAAGTTGAAAATTTATGAGCTTGTGCATTATGCTCACAATCCAAGCCTTGTAGGAAGCATGGGTTTGTATCCAGTAACTTCACTTCCTTCGACCTTGGGGTCAATCTCGATGGAATTCCTCGGTGGACTTGAGACAACCCAAACAAACATAATGAAATCTAGGTAATGGTATGCTTCTTCATAAAAATGGCACTTTTCATCCCATACACAAAGACTACTACAACAATGAAAACAATGGAACTCTACTTCCAACATGTCTAACCCCATTTTGGCCTCCCAAGCAATATCATCCTGGGTGGGGAATTCTCTCTTCCCTCAACATACATTTTTGAGGACCATATAGGCGTATTAGGGTGCCTCAAGTTTTCCTCTTGCGTCCATCCTCAAGCGGATGGCCAGAATAGAAGATTAGATCCATAGAGTCTTGGTGCATGCTATCCGAACTCACTTTGGGCACAGTAGAAAACAATGGGTAAATTACTTGCACATTCTACAACATAGCTACAACAAGGAAACACATTCTTCTGCAAGATTTTAACCGTTTGAAGTCCGCTTGGGCTTCCAACTAGCATTGTCAACCATGCTCCCACTCACTTGGGCTCCTCAGGGTACCTTCCATCAATAGAAGGAATAACTCTCAGCACAACGATTTCTCCGACAAATTTCACAATGCCACACTACAGTAACTGAAGCACTTAAAACTGCTCAAGAGCATGCCAAGCAACGTTATGAAAAACAAAGGACCTTCATGTCTTTTCAACCAAGGGATCAAGTCTATTTACATTTGGATAAGAAGCACTTCAAAGACCACCATCACAAGCTTCTACCAATAATATAACGTAGGAAACTTCATAAGAGGGACAGGGCGTGAAGGAAAGGATAATCCAAAGTAAGGGTCATTACAGGTTTAAGAGAAGAGTGGTTAACTAAAGTGGTGAAGGGAGGAATAGGAAGAACATCCAGAGCAGGATCCTACATAGGCAAAGAGAAATGGTGCAGGCAAAGCATACAGAGGAAAATGAGTTGCACATGGGAAACTCGAAATTTTGCAGCGAACATACCAGGAGGTGAGTGGCTGACAAGAGAAATGAATAGCCTTCCCACTCTTGTGGTTCCAAAGGGAAGAGCTGATTAACCAGTGGGAAGGAGGAATTAGGGATGGCTAGCAAAGGGAAAGAGTGGGATACCCGTGGTCTTTGGAAGCGAATTAGGGTGACATGTCGGGGCTACACAGGGGAGACCTCTACCACAAAATGGTAGAGACGACGTGACTAACCAATATGATGATAGGGAAGTGAAATGAGAATGAGAGGAAGCGAGATAAGAAGATAATCGGGAGACCACTACAATGTTGGACAAGATCCAGTGTAGGTCAGAAGCTTGATTAGCAAACAGCTAGTAGAGGTAGAAGGATACAAAAAAGCAAAGGAGTAGTTTGCTGACACAAGTCCCACCTTTACACAGTGTACATCATCGGATGGACATCAAGCACAGATGGACAAGGTGTATAACCTAGATCTTGAAAACACCTTGCTTATCTCCCCGAAGGAGGGTAACAAGGGCCAAGCAGATTGAGGTAAGGAGCACCCTCAGGTGCTTTAACTCCTCTTAGTTTCAGTTATTTGGAATTTGTTAGTTTAATGACAGCTATGCCCATGTAGTAGAAGGCTAGTTTAGTTATGTAATAGACTTTGGTTGGTTTGGAAGTTTTTAGTTAGCTCTTTCGACTATGTATTTCAGGTGGATATGGTGGAGTGCAATTACGGTTTCATTTTTTGGTGAACAAAGTCACATCCAAGTGACTATCAAAACTGAAGACGGACCCACAGTTTGGTTTTCCTTCTACTAGACCAACATCCCCTTTGTATCATAATTCCTACAAGTAATGTATATTCCTACAATGACTTAAATTTTTTTTTTTAAAAGGAAGTGTAAAACACCAAATTGTAATGGAAATTTGATGTTTTAATGAAAAGGAATGAATTTATTGAATGATATATAAAATAATATGTAGGTTCACAAGACATTAGCCATATTCTTAAATTTAAAATATATTAAACATCAAATTATTAATTTAAAATTATTTATATATATATATATATATATATTAAAATTATAATAAAAAAATTAGAAGTAATAAAATAATATAAAATTTATTTTTTTTTTTAAATTATTTTAAATGCAAGTTGGAAAGACTTGCATTTAAAATAATGTAAAATTTATAAAAATATATATATATTAAATTTGAGTAAATGTTTCATGCCTAATGGTTATGAAATTTTTTAAATGTTTATTCTAAAATTATGATTAAAAGTAAAGGTTTAGTTACCACAACAATAATACATTTAAAATATTGATAGAAATGGTTACCATTTAGTTATCCGGATAGGGTTACACTTATTTGAGATGAGCACAATTAATATTTTAATATTAAATCCTAATATTTTTTCACATTTATCAAATTATACAGTAAAAAATTATTATAAGGTAGTATAATAGTGCGAGATTTACATGATAATCCATGATCAATATATTCAAACTATATTTGAATAATTAGCCGCCATAATCAATATATCCATGTTGCATTTAAATAATTAGCAGGCACTACCTCAAATTCTGAGCACATATCATATTGGAGGGAGGGAATAGTTTTTTCTTATGGAGTGTTAACCCTCGCATGCCTTAAATTTGAAGTAAATGTTTCATGCTAATAGTTGTAAAATTTTTAAATGTTTATTCTAAAATTATGATTAAAAGTAAAGGTTTAGTTACCACAACAATGATACATTTAAAATATTGATAGAAATGGTTACCATCTAGTTATCGGGATAGGGTTACACTTATTGGAGATGAGCACAATTAATATTTTAATATTAAATCCTAATATTTTTTTACATTTATCTAATTATATTAAAAAATTATTATAAGGTAGTATAATTGCGAGATTTACATGATAATCCATGATCAATATATCCAAACTATATTTGAATAATTAGCCTCCATAATCAATATATCCATGCTGCATTTAAATAATTAGCAGGCACTACCTCACGTACAGACACATATCATATTGGAGGGAGGCAATAGTTTTTTCTTATGGAGTGTGAACCCTCGCATGCCCTGATGTCGTTTTGGTTTTATCAATTATTTTACCATACATGACCAGTTTAAAGGTTTTTACCATGAGTGGGTGCATGGTAGCCGTGGATGTGAAGCTCATCCATTTTTTATTTTATTTTTTACTTTGTCTGCATTCCCTTCTTTTTTCATTATTAGTGGGTGGGCTGCCTAGATGTGAAGCTGTTGTTGGTGTTTCAATTAAGGAATTCAATTAAGGAATTCTTGAGTTTCACTGGCGTTGGTGTTTCAATTAATGCTTCCATATTAGTGGTGGGTTGTTGGATGTGAAAGTTCTTGTTGGCATTTTAATTAATGAATGTTTTGGTTTCTCTAGTGTTAAGTGTCAATTAATGCTTTTCATGGTAATTTTGACTTTTAATTAAATTTATTTCTGAAAAGTGTCATGATTAGAGTAGGCATTTTATTTTATTGGTGGATTGGTAATGAAATACAATGTCATTAGATCTGCATGATATTGGGCATTAGGAAAGTGGAGGATAGAGAGCATAATCGTTTCTTGCAAAAAATTGCCATTGCACATGGTAGAGAAGAGAGGAGGTTGATGACAAGTTATGCATTATTAATAATTTATATGTTCATGTGTATTTTGTTTCCAATGTCATGTGTTAAAAATTTACTAGATACAATTCACATGTGTCTTTAATTTGGCTTGAGCTTAGCCGTATCACTTTTCAATTTCACCTTGTATATAATTAGGGTTGTGCTTACCAGTATAATGAATTGTTATTGTTTTATTCTTTTAGGAAAAACTGAAAAACAAAAGTTCCAAATTTCATCTGAAAGAATGTTCTTAGCAGATCTTATACACTAACTGGTTTAATTAATGATCTATGAACTAAAAGCTTCATTTTGTGAAGCATTGTTGGCTTGATGATATGCTTAGAAGAATTGTCAATATTGTATTCTTGAACTTTGATAGCTATGCAACATCGACTATTCAGAATCTTTCATTGTTTGATGATTAATTGATTAAGGACCATATCAATCTTCCCTCTATATAAAAATTCATTTGAGATTTGAAGGATTATATTTACAAATGAGTATATTGTGATTAAATCAATATTATTATATATTGAATAGATTGGATTGATAAAAAAAATATTGTTCTTTGTGAGGATATAAATACTTTTGTCATATATATGTATGAATGTATGAATTCAAAGTAATTTGAAGATACTTGATAAAAAAATAATGTTATTGGTGTCTCACATGCTTTACTTGAATAGTAAAAAAAAAAACAAAAAAAAAAAAAAAAAAAAAAAAAAAAAAAAAAAAAAAAAAAAAAAAGGTTTTATATTACACAAATAATTTACACAATAATTATTTGATTTATAATACTTTTTTCTCTCTTTTATATATGGTTTTATTGTGTTTTATATAGGGTTAAGCTTATGAACACATTATTTTATCTGTGAAGCATTACTTTGAAAGCTAATCATAGCCTATGCTCTAAGATCATGGGACAGGACAGTAGTGTGTGTGTGAACATGGGACTGGGACTTCTGTGGTCAGGAATTGTGGACTCCTTGTGACAGGATGTTGGACTTTGAATAAGTGGGACTGAACATGTGACAGACAGCTGTAGTTTAGGAATGTCAAACATGGCAGGAGGAATGGTGGCTGAAAGGTGTGGGATGAGTCGACATCATTAATAATAGATTATAGAAAAACAAAAAAAAAAAGTTAAATTCTTTAAATTACTATGATTGTAATATGATTATAATATACAGCCACATTAAAGCCCATTAACTTTTCACTTAAATAACATTAATTAATAAAACATTAATATAAGATGAACCATTTTTACAAGCTTTAATACATATAATCATGTTTATGCTTATGTATATATGTGAATGTTTAATTTCACATTTATAACAATAATACCTGCACCATAATGAAATACCCATAATGAAATACAAAGGAAAAAACATCAATATGCATCGAGGAAGTGAATGTGTGGGTGTGACATGAGAGATGGGTTTACTTCAAGAGGCAATTAATTTACTGTAGATTTAATGGGTTGAGTGTGAACAAATAGTGAATCATGAAACATGCCTCGTCCAACTGCAATGTTAATCTGATCTGCCTATGCGTGCTTTCCAGCATTAATTGAATTCTAATAATTCCTTATTATCTCCGCCTTGCCATTCAATTTCACTTGCCGCTCCTTTTTGGACTTTGGGCTGCAACATCCAGGAGTTGGAACATTTGGTTCGCATGAAGGCCGGGGAGAACACCAGGCATGTCGTATTGCTGCCGACGACTGAACAGGACACTGCTTTGGAGGAGTTGGGACATTGGGATTTGGTTGAGGAGAAGTAAGCAGAAGTAGGGGGTTGTGAGGAGTTGGAGCATTGGGATTTGGTTGAGGAGATGCAAGCAGAAGTGACTGAACAGGATGCTGCTTTGGAGGAGTTGGGACGTTGGGATTTGGTTGAGGAGAAGTAGGAGTTGGAACATTGGTATTTGTTTGAGGAGAAGCAAGCACAAGTTGGTATTTGATTGAGGAGAAGCAAACACAAGTAGGGGGTTGTGAGGAGTTGGAACATTTGGATTTGGTTGAGGAGAAGCAGGCACAAGTAGGGGGTTGTGACGAGGTCCAGAAGGGCCATCACCTCGAAGTAATTGCCATCCTCCTGCTGCAGCGGCTTTAACGGAAGAACGAACATTACTTTTTTTTATGCGATGTTGGCGGAATTGGAAAACTTTTGTCATGTTGAGGACCCTGAGAAGCAACAACCACAAGTAAGGGGCCTTCCTTAAACAACATCGTCTTCATAAGTAGGGCGACAGCAGAAACAACAAGAACGTACGTATTAGTTTTCGTTTTCATGGGCAACGGCATTATACTAATCAGAGGATTGATCTGTTATATGATTGATGGTTAGTAAATATTAGAGATAATAAGAGTTATGGAATCGAGATTCACGGTTGATTTGTATTTACAGATAAAATATTTCATGCAGCCTATTACAATCACATGGAGGAGGAGGATCGTCTATAAATACATGACAGAGAGCTGGAGTAGCGGATGTAGACCCGAGATTATAGATTTGAGAATCAACCTGGATATTGAATTGAATTCAAAATAATTGTGATATGGACGATGGAGAGGAAGTCTTTAACTCAATAGAAACACACGGGAAGAACATACGATGATTTAAACATCGCGACAGCAAATGAAATTAAACTTTCAAGATCGTTAGGTTAAATGGATGGTTTCAACTTTTTTGGGTTGAATGTGAGATGGCAGGGAGAACGAAGAATAATAATGTGTGACCGGGTTGAGATGTTTGACCTAGTCTCTGTTACTGTGTTGAATTGACTTTAAAGCTTCAACATAGATAGATAGTTTAAGTATAACACAGATACATATGGGAATTTGGCTCTACATTTAATTTATATATCTAATCTTAGTGTAAAGATCTAAGAAACTAGATTTAAAGGTTATACCAATCTTTAACATTATCATGATTATATTTTTTGGGTTGTCTTTTCAGTATAGCAGTTTTACTAATTAATCTCTGCAAAAATTGAATTTGACAATTGAAAAATGAAGCACTAATAAAAACAATTTTAAAATTTAAAAATCCTAAAATTAATAATAAAAATCTGAATATGTGAAGATCAAAATAGACATTTTCTAAAATAAAAGAATTTATGATTTTCCTATCTTAAATACTTCCTGAAATAAATTAATAATTACTATTTTTTATGAATTAAATGGTACATTAATAAGTGTAGTTATAAAACTTTATAATTTTACAATTTTATAAAGTAAAATAATTTTCAGGCTTAGTAAATGGAAAAATAAAAAAATATTTAATATCAATACATATTTACATTATCAAAGTAAAAATAATATTATGTACAATATAAATTTTATACTAAACACCATTAAATTAAAAATATCAAATAAAATAAATTGAATTATAGTGTCATTAAGTAAAAATTATTTGAAACATAAGAACCAAACCAACACATATATGTGGATATGAGGTACTTTCTAAAAACAAACTACAATTTTTTTGGTGTATTTATACATTCAATTTTTACAGTTTAGTAGTATTATTGTAAGCAATGTAGTAGTTTTATAGCTAACATATTTCCAAGCTAGCTACATGTGTTTACACTCTTTCAATGTTCACTTGTTTGTGTGTATGTAACTTAATAAGAAATTTTTGTTTTCATTACAATTTACAAATTCTCATGCACTTTTAAACACATTATTGAGCATGTTAAGAATTTAAATAGTTAAGGTGGTGCAAACTATTGGTCCCTCATGGCCGGGTTTGTGGCAATGTAAATCTCTAAAAACAAAGAGGAAATTGAATTAGCTTTTAGAATATACCAACTTTGATTCATAGTCATTGTGAATAACTATGTCAAATTTGATTTTTCTAGCATGATATTTTATTTTTTCAAAGAAAATATGAGTAGAGAACGAGTTTTTTCTTGTGTGGTGCATGTTTGGAAATTTTAAATATTAAATTTGTATT
Organism: Picea sitchensis; assembly: GCA_010110895.2. NCBI lineage: Eukaryota > Viridiplantae > Streptophyta > Pinopsida > Pinales > Pinaceae > Picea > Picea sitchensis. The sequence goes on along the minus strand of SNQJ01S0077649.1, from coordinate 6,153 downwards.
TTTTAAATTATCCAAAGTCCAATAGGCTTTTGTTTGTGCGGTGAGAGGGACTTAACAGAATTGTTGTATATAGGGTGGCCCAATTGAGATGTTTATTTATTCAAGTATGTGCATGTGAACCATGATATTTTTAGAATTTGATTTCAATGGGAACTTTGGATAATGTGATGAGCTCCTCATTTTGGTCCAGTATTTCCCCATGTAACAAAAATAAAGAACCTTAAAAAATTCTCTTTGGTATTTTATATGATTTATCTTAAAATATGGTCACAATGTTGTTTATGGAGTGTTTGAAGAATAGTGGTTCTATTTGTACCTAATTCAATTTGGTGGCTTTGGAGTAGGTCAGCTCATTCAAGTCACTTGGTAAATTAAACCAATTAAAATTCAGAAATTCGAATGAAGGCAATTTTGATGGAAAATCCTATAGTTTTCTTAATTTTTTGGTACATACTTGGTACTTTAAATTTAAAACTCAATATATTAGCAGGTATGGTACTATTCTACTCATTTAAAAGAAGTACCTAAAACCTACGATTTAGAACTGTATTTAGATTTTTTGTATTATACATGTGTTTTGTGGAAACTTTGAGACAAAGTTCTCAAAATTTTATACAAATGTTTAGCAATATTCATATAGACTAGTCCAACAACATTATAAAAGTGGTGGATACATGTGGATGAGCTCTCTTACCTTGGAAATATAGAAAATGATGTCTATCTGTGTATATCAACCACTTTTATAATGTGGTTGTGTAATTTATTCTAAATTCATCTTGATATGTGATTTTATATATGAAAGTAAATTAGTTATGACAACATTTGTTTCTTAGTGTGAGTAGGCATGCACATGGTAAATGGTACTTGTATTTAGTTTCTTGTATGCAGTCATAGGCACTCTCCCTCATAATAAGAAGCAATTGGGCATAAAGAGATGGATGAGAGACTATACGGTGAGTGTTGGGCCTAAACAACTGCTTCTTTCAAATAAACTTCTAACTTGTGTGCATATGCCAAAGGTTGAGGGAGACAATCCTGACTTTGTCAAAATATTTTTTCTAAAAGTCGGCCAAACAACCGGAGTTTGGTTTTAGTTTTCTGGTAGCTTCCTATCAATGTGTTGATCTTATTTTCCAAAGTAATTAAATGTAAATAGTTAAAGAGGGATAATAATAGGAGTCTTCTAATTATCCTTCTAAGTTCTTTCATATAGCAGTATGGCGAGAATATCTCATAACAAAGAAAGTTTTGAATAATAGGGATCGAGGATGGAATAAAGAGAGTCCACGAGGACATTGAAAACACGGTGGTCAAACACTTCGGATGAACAAAGTTCCCAAGCGAGACAGCGGATCCATGACCATGAGAGTATACCTCGTACATCCTGGCCCGAGGTCACATATGATAAAATGTCGGCCTGATTTCAAACCCAGCCAGCGGAGGAAGAAATGCGACCAAGTCGTCCGGAGAGTTACCTAATGGAAAGGCCCTAGGTGAGATGTCGCTTCATAGGTGAAATCTTCCAAAACACAATGAGATGTGAGCAGAAGTATGGAGATATATGGTGTGGTAGGGATTCGGGGCAGACAGCAGCCTCCATCAGAGGCATTAAATGCGATGCTCGATCCCATGGAAATGAATCCTAAGAACTCCCGATCCTCTGGACCAATGTGCGATGTTGTGTATAAGATAATTCCCAAATTCATAGAAAATATACTGAAACCACTCCCTACATTGATTTCACACGTACAAACGAGATATGTGGAAGGAAGACAGTCTGGACATTATCATACAAACCCATGGGATAATTCACTCTGAAAAGTCCAAGGGAAAGGGATGATAATCCAACTAGATCGTGAGCTTACCGCCAAAATAAGGCCCTACATGGAAAGGCGTTGGAAGCATTTGGTTTGACCAACACTTTGGATTAAATGGATCATCGATCTGGCTTCAACAATTTTTTGGTTGTTGGTGAATGGAACCCCTAGCAAACCTTTCTATCGTCTAGAGGCATCACTGACCAGGGTGTCCAGATCCCCTTCATTTTTATTCTAATGATGGAAGGGCTGAGTAGAAGTTTAAAAATCACAATTGCAGCTGGTGTAATAAAAGGCCTCAAACTGTTTAAAAACTGTTCGACATCAACAAAACAATAGTTTTTTTTGATGACACCCTGCTCCATGTCAAACCCACTCTAAGGGAAGCTAAGTCTTATAAAAAATCTTAGAAGACCTCAGGGAGGCCTCGGGGCATGAAATCAATCACCCCAAATCGATGATATACTTTTCAATACTAATCCTGCAATTCAAATGAACTTGGCCAACATTTTGTGGTTTGAGCGTAAACTTCTCCCAACGAAATACCTATGAATACTGGGCCAAGGAGGCCACCTAAGGAACACAGGATGGGTAGCAAAGTAAATGACCCTAGGTGCAACACATCTTCACTTTTGATGATGAATTAAATATGTGTAAAATAAATGGATCCCTTGATATATATGAGCAGGACTCAAATAAAGAATATTGTTACATACTGTGAAGCTACTATCTGGTTTCTTTTATTTTTGAGTTTGCATTTTACCTTCATGAGAATTTCGTTTTTAGGTTTTATGAATAATAACCAGTGCACCTTCATTCATGGCTACCTCCTGGTGACTCCATTATCTATCCGTCCACCTCTGAGGTAATCTTATCCAATTATCTAGCCACTCTCTCAGGGGCAAATCGTTTCCTTCAAGTTTTCAGAGGTAGAAGGGAGGCATAACTTTCGGGTTCGCTCTGGCTGGTTTCTCTGGATGATGAGTGGGTGTGAAATACTCTTCATGGATTACCTTGTGCTTCTCCCAGCGATCCTCGGAGGTCACTTTCGATATAGCCAAAAACCTCTTGGCTACTCTCGGATCATCCCTATTTTTGAATCTTTGAGAAATCTCTTCTACCCTCCTAGGTATGTTCAATCCTTATGGATCAAATGGCACCAAATTCGACAACTCCTTCCCAAGGAATGCAAGGATACATAGAATTATTTTGCAAGATGTGCCTCTTACTTCATGTTCCAGGATCGGAAGAGGTACTCATATTAAAGTTTGTGGTTGTTTTATTAATTCATTTCCATCAAGAAGTAGATTTGTTTGAAAATCAAAATTTAGATAAAACATTTCAGATATTTTTGTCTTTATAAAGGAAAGTCGCTCCTAGTGGTCGTATTCCTTAGTCCCTCCCCTACACCAAACCCTTTGCCTCTCAACCATCCAGCTCCCATTCGTGAGCCCGCTTTCCACCTCCTACCAGCGGGATAAAAAACCCACACCCAATACAAATACAAGGACACCTTTGTGCTCATTCCACAAAACTACTGCACACAATTCATGAGATTGTCGAATCCTTCAAAATCTAAAAACCAACAAAACCCTACTAAGTGATCTCATTGAGCCTTCCCAACTAGAATATACCGAATAAGTTCCTATAATCATTAGATCCCTCACTGATTCTAATGATCCATGAATATTAAAAATCATCCACCCAACCCCTCGCCACCTTATAACTTTGCCAAATAAAATGCCTTGGCTTTACTAATTGTGGACAATGGAAGCCCGAAAAATTTGTTGTCTCAAGAGATTATCAATTTCCTTAATCTTGTTACTACTCCCCAGCCCTATCATCTCGGATGGGTCCATAAGGATGGCTCTCTCCTCTTAGTTTCTAAGCGTTGTCTGGTCACTTTCTCCATAGGCTAATTCAAAGATATTGTCGTCTGTGATGTCTCCCCCTTGGATTGTGCGGAGTTGTTGCTCGGTATCCCATACCAAAGCCAAAGAAATGATATCTATCTAGCAAAATCCTGCGAGTACAAAATTACCAAAGAAGGCCACACTTTTATCTTAACTGCAACAAAACCCAAAGCCCTTCTACCAAAGAACAAATCCCACTTGTACATTTAAACCAATGTATCTCTCTTTGTTTGGTGTGTCCAATAACACCAAACAATACCACACACCCTATTCCCGAAAATATGAATCCCCTCCTCCATGATTTTTCTGCGGTATTTCCAATCTATGGAATCCCCCCTCAACACGTGACCATTCAATTCTCATCTCATCCTGGATATGCTTTACCTAACTCCCCTACTTACCGGTTGGTCCCAACAGAAACAAAGGAAATGTAAAGACAATGTAAAGATAATTGATTGACCTCATCAACTCCGGCCACATACAACCTTCATCTTCTTAGTGCTTCTTGGCATTTGTCATCTAAAAGAGATGCACCTCATAAATGCTTGTCCTTTGATTCTGATCCTTCAAAAATACGATCAAAACCATTACCCCTACCCCTGATTAGGGCTTAATTGACTTTTCACTCAAAGGAGCTAAGTGGTTTACTAAATTGGATTTGACAACCCACTACCATCAGGATTGAATGAACCCGGATGATGTTTGGAAAACAGCGTTCAAGACCAAATTTGGTCAGTTTGAGTGGAAAGTCATTCCTTTGACCTCACCAACACCCCAGCGACTTTCATGAGGGTTCATCGATCACATGCTTCACTTTTATTTGGGTCAATTTGTGGTCATCTACTTGAATGACATTACCATATTCGGTAGGACATGGGACACTCACATGCGACATGTTCAACAAGTTCTCCAAATTCTCCAGAAGACAAGTTGTAAGTCAAAGGGAAGAATTCATATTGTGCAATTGACGTCGATTCCCTATCTTTGTGGTCATCTCAGAGGGTATTTAAACATATCCAACCCACATCCAATTATTGAAGCAGTGGCCTCTACCTTCTTCAGATAAGGAATTGAAAATCTTTATGGGTGGCATCAATTTCTATCATAATTTCATTCCCTATTTTTCATAGCTTGCTCATCCTTTGCATCATCTCTCAAATAGTTCTTCTACATTTATCTGGACCAAAGAAGAAACTACTTACTTTGCTTATCTCAAAGATTCCCTCTGCTCATCTCCTGTTTTACATCTACTAGACCTCTCCCAACCCTTTAAGATTGAGTCCAATGCCTCACAATATGTTATTGGTGCCATACTTAAATAGGGAGGAAGCCCCATTGGTTACCACTCTGAAACCTTTCTGAGGGAGAGAAAAAATATAGTACCTATGACAAGGAATTTATAGTCTGGTTCAAGCACTCAAACAATGGAGGCGGTATTCAACTCAGAGGGTATTTAACCATATCCAACCCACATCCAATTATTGAAGCAATGGCCTCTACCTTCTTCAGATAAGGAATTGAAAATATTTCTGGGTGGCATCAATTTCTATCGTAAGCTCATTCCCTATTTTTCATAGCTTGTTCATCCTTTGCATCATCTCTCAAATAGTTCTTCTACATTTATCTTGACTAAAGAAGAAACTAGTCACTTTTCTCAGCTCAAAGACGACTTCTGCTCATCCCCTATTTTACATCTACTAGACCTCTCCCAACCCTTTGAGATCGGTTCTGATGCCTCACAATATGTTATTGGTGCCATACTTAAATAGGGAGTACGCCCCATTGGTTACCACTCTGAAACCTTTCTGAGGAAGAGAAAAAATATAGTACCTATGACAAGGAATTTTATAGTCTGGTTCAAGCGCTCAAACAATGGAGGCATTGTTTGTTGGGTAGAAAAACCATTTTGCATATAGACCACCACCGTTTGATTTTCATCAACTCTCAATCAAAGATTCAGGAACAAAGCCACCTTAAATGGGCCTCCTACATTTAGTAATTTCACTTAGTCATCAGATATAAGAAAGTCACTTCTAATAAGATGGATGATTTGCTTAGTTAACCTCCCACTTGAGTTTTTTCCATTCTAGAAGTGTGTTGTGCTACTTATGAAACATGGAAAGATCAATATGCTATTGACCCCGACTTTCGAGAGATTTTAGAAGATTTGAAAAGTCCCAGAGTGATCAATGAGAACCCCTTCCTAGACTAAACTATTCGGGATGGGTGGCTATATAAGTTGAATTTTCTATGTGTTCCACACTCAGAAGACTACCTCTTTCTCATCATTGAGGTGCACACTTCAGCCTATAGGGGCCACTTCGGGACCACAAAGACCATCCAACATCTGCAAGGCCAATTTCATTGGCCTTCCATGCAGCCTCAAGTTGAAAAATTTATCAGAGCTTGTGCATTACGCTCAC